>PVIU01000799.1:0-219149 GCA_004026605.1 Ondatra zibethicus
GGAGGAAGAGGAGGAGGAGGAGGAGGAAGAGGAGGAAGAGGAGGAGGAAGAGGAAGAAGAAAGTAGTTTTCAGGTATATAGAAAACACAGTGTAAGTAATCCCAGATTTTTTCCTGTTTAAGCAGATTTAGTCATATTTACCCATTCACCTTTTCTTCTTCCTACCCTTTCCTTTCTTTCCTTTGGAGAAGGGCTTATAGCATATTAAAGCCAATCACAAGCATTGCTATTTCACTTTAAACATTTTCATATGTATCTTTTAAAGGGGGGGGAGAGAGAGAGAGACAATTACCTATACTTTTTTTATTTAATATTGCCCACTAGATTCTCCCCTTTCATTTTATGGTTGGTTTGTTCAAACTAGCATTTAGCCTGTAGCATTTGGTTATTTTTTCCCATAGGTCTTTTAATAAAAAAAAAATCTTCTTTTTTCCTATAAAATTGCTGTCCTTGTAGAATATCTCTTGTCCTGGAGGTATCTTTGTAGTATTGAACTTATTTATGCTTCTGTCTTCTGGTATTTCTTTGAAAGTGGCATAGCTTGAGGGCTTTTTAAGCTTTTTATTAACATCTAACTGTACTGAATAATGGGTTTTATTGTGCCATTTTCTGATGTTTTCACACACTTCGTTGCCCTTTCTTGGTCCTGCTCCTGCTGATTTCCCTTCTCTTCTCAACTCATCTTCTTTCTACTCTACTGCCATGTGCGTGCGTGCGTGCGTGTGTGTGTGTGTGTGTGTGTGTGTGTGTGTTCGTTCCTGGGTTTGAATGTGTGTACCCATGTGAGGGATGTGTGTTCCAGTATATGTGTGCATGTGTGTCCCAGTGTGTGCATGTGTATACATGTGCATGCACATGTGTGTGTCCCAGTGAGGTTCATTAGGGTAGCTTATATGAGCATGGGACAGGACTCATTTTCAAGAGCTTGGGCACCTTACTAGTAACTACACCACTGAAGATGTTTCTCCCTCCACCATCATCAAGCCTATAAATCCCGGTGAGGGGGGAGCTGGTGAACAAACACCCCACAGTGTTGACTAGCCCAGTCTTGTGCAGGTAATAACAGCTCCTGTGCTTTCAAAAGTGTAATGTAGTCTAAGGTTTTTATAAATTGTTTCAGCTCTGTCTTTCAAAAAGAATCAAAACTTATACCATTTCCAGTCGTGATTTCTTTTGTGTATTTCTTCAGCAAATATTTGTGTGCCTCCTCTGTGCAGGCACTGCTCTATATTATAACCATAAAGCTATATTAGCTGTTTTCAGAGGCTCTCAGCTAGGGTTTCCACTCGTTCTGTAAAAGTGGCTGTTTCTTTTTTAATGCATAGCATATTCCCATGGTCCACACTAAAAAATGCTATCTTTAAAAAAATACCAAAATGGAGTCTTCCGGTTTTGTTTTTTTGATTAATTTTTATTATCGCTATGAGTGCCTGCACTCATGGTGTGTTTGTATGGGTGCACATGCCATGGTGTGTGGGGTGGGGGTCAGAAGACAGCTTTGTGAAGTTAGTTCTCTCCGACTTTTGCACAGGTTCCAGGGGCAGAGCTTAGCTATCAGGCTTGGGTGGTATCCACTGAGGGATTGCTCCAACCCTGAATAATTATATTTTTAATTTCATCCTTTGGAGATGTCTGTCTGTATTTGCATGAGAACATGTATCAGTTCTAAAAGTACAAGTATTTGAAACATTATTTCTTTTCCTTGCTGGTTTTTGTTTGTTTTGCTTTGTTCTGTAATGATCAAAGCTGGCCTTTCTTTCATAGGCATTTCCTCTTTTTCCTTTCTCTCCTGTTTGCCTTTTTCAACTTTGTAGTGTTTCTGGTTCCCCTAATTGTATTTTAGACTGACTTCTCTTTCATTTGTTTTATGTCTCAAGATGCCTGTTTGAGTTAAGAGTTTCTGTTGCTGTGAGAGAGCAATGTGACCAAAAGCACCTTGGGGAGGAAAAGGGTTCCGTCTGCCTCACACTTTCAGGGCACAGTTCATCACCGAGGGGACTCCAGATTGGGAGGCAGGAGCTGATGCAGAGGCCATGGGGCGTGCTGTTTACTGGCTTGCTCAGCCTGCTTTCTTACAGCACCCACGACCACCAGCCCAGGGATGGTCCCAACCCACAACCGACTGTGCCCTCCCACATCTATCACTAAGCAAGAAAATACCCTACAAGCTTGCCTGCAGCCCACTCTTATGGAAGCATTTTCTCAATTGCATGTCCCTCTTCTCAGAATGCTCTAGCAAATGTCAAGTTGACATAAAACTAGCTAACACAGTGCCTTAGGACAGTGTTTTATTCATCTACTCCTAGGCCAAAAATGTCCACAATCATGGTTGAGAGAAACTTGCCCACAGTAGTCACAGTAGTTAGCAGTATTAGATGCTAGTGACACTAGTCACTGAAAAGCTTGGGTGGTGACAGGGTTCCATATAGGTTCTCTAAATTGTCTAGTCCTCTTTTAACTTCCTTCTAAGTCAACCTTATTTCTATTTAATTGCTCCTTTGAAAGAATTGATTTCTGTCACTTTCTCAATGGAAATTTACATTTCTATCGCCGTATGGGTTTTTCATATGTTTTTCTGTGTTAGCCCCAGAATCCACCCCCACATGATTTCTAAGAGCAAGTGCTTCCCCCAAAGTCCACCCACGCAGGCTTTCTGAGGTACCCGCTCTGTGGGTAAACTGGACACTCCCTGGTACCAAGTGTTCCATCCTTAGAGAACCATGGTCCTTTCAGGTGTGCCTGAGAGCCAAATCAGCCTGAAAGTGCAGCGTTGGATCTCCTCCTTGAAAAGGAAGCATCTAGTTAGAGCTGCCATGACAACTTTGTTTTTCTACAGTGTAACAGACTTATTGATCTGAAGTTCAGGTTGTTTTTCTACAGTGTAACAGACTTATTGATCTGAAGTTCAGGTTGCTGGAATATGTGCGGTGTGAGTGACAGAGACCATCATCCAGTAGCTTAGAATTTGGGGCCCACTTCCCCATAGCTCCTTTACTAACTTGGAAACCTCAGGATTTATTAAGCACTTGTTCTGTGGAGAGCCTACACACATCCATGAATGACCAGAGTAAGAAACACTAAACTCTCTCATAAACAGAATAACATTCAAATGTCTTACCTTTGTCTTTCTAAACTGGACTCTGCCTGTGTTTGACCCTTTCTCCCCCCACTTCATACCCACCAGATG
The DNA here is from genome assembly GCA_004026605.1 of Ondatra zibethicus. Lineage (NCBI taxonomy): Eukaryota > Metazoa > Chordata > Mammalia > Rodentia > Cricetidae > Ondatra > Ondatra zibethicus. Next base: position 3,188 of record PVIU01000799.1, read on the forward strand.
GGCCACAGTGTGCCTCTAACACTCTGTTGCTACCTCAGGGCATTTCCTGTTCCTATACTTCCTGTTCCCTCTGCCAGAAAACCTTTCCCCTGTTATTTATGTAGCTGACGCCACTTTTATCAACAGTGTCAATTTGAAGGCACTTCCTCAGAGCTCTTTTCTTGATTGTCTTACAGGTAGCTTCTGCCATTTTGAACTTACATAAGCCATACAGTTTGACACTGTGGTAATTAGTTTTGTAATTTTATTGCTGTTTTATCTCAGAATATGAATTCTATGAGAGCAAAAACCTGACTTGTTCCCTACCAGATCTGCTAATACCTGTTGATTGACTGGGTGAATGAGAGTGATTGCATTTTATGGCAATCAAGAAAGACTTCAAGGCCAGGCATTTTGAAATAAGCCTGAGATCCTGGCTGCTCAAGAGACTGGAGTAGGAGGATTTCAAGTTTAAAGTCTGCCTGGACTACAGAATGAGTCCAAGCCAACCACAACAACTTAAGACCCTGTCTCAAAATATGAAGTAAAGGGGCCTGGAGATACAGCTTAGTGGTCATTTTCTTGTCTAAAATGCACACAGCCCATGGTTTACATATCCCCAGTGCCACAAAGGAGAATGGAGGGAAAGAAGAAGATGGAGACTTCATGACTTGGCATAAGTATTTTTGATAAGGTGTAATTTTATGTGTGTGTATACGTGTATATATGTGTGTATTTCTATATATGTAAAAATATCTAAATATATATCACACTGGCCACAGGCATTTTATATGTGAAGAAAGATTGATTGTGATAGTGGCTAATATCATTAGTTGAGCAAGGGCATTTTAGAGAATCCACCTGAACTGTAGGGTGGTCCCAGTAGGAAAGTGAGCATGGAGGGCACTGAATATCTGGATTCAGGATGTTTTTTATTAGGTGTCACTTTTTGAGACAGGGTCTTGTGTACCTCAGGCTAACCTTGAACCTATGATCCTCCTGCCTCAGCCTTCTGAGTACTAATATTAAGCACCATCATATCTGGCTATCTAGAAGCTGTTTTAATTAAATAAAATAAACAGTTTGATGTCTAGTTCCTTGAGTTCTTTGTATATTTTGGAGATCAGACGTCTGTCTGATGTGGGGTTAGTGAAGATCTTTTCCCATTCTGTAGGCTGTCGTTTTGTCTTGTTGACCATGTCCTTTGCTTTACAGAAGCTTCTCAGTTTCAGGAGGTCCCATTTATTAATTGTTTCTCTCAGTGTCTGTGCTGCTGGGGTTATATTTAGGAAGTGGTTCCCTGTGCCAATGCGTTCAAACGTACTTCCCACTTTCTCTTCTATAAGGTTCAGTGTGGCTGGCTTTATGTTGAGGTCTTTGATCCATTTGGACTTTATTTATTTACTGACATATACATTAGTAGTAGAAAAATACACTAATTCTTTTTTATTTGATGGAACATGAGCTGTTTCTATCATTACTTATTTTGTTAGCTGAAGACAGATAACCTCGGCTTATCATGCTTTCTCCCAAAAATTGTGTTTGGGGTGCTGCATTAAACTTTAATGGCTGCTACTTGGGTGATGGTAGACCACACCTTTAATCCCAGCACTCAGAAGCAGAGGCAGGTGGATCTCTGAGTTCAAGACCAGCCTGGTCTACAAAATGAGTTCCAGGACAGCCAGGAATACATAAAGAAACCCTGTCTCAAAAAACAAACAATAAAAAAAATTGTTTGTTTGTTAGAGGCTGCTCTAACAAGTTACCAACATTTATCAGTTTAAAATAGCCCAGATTTATTGCCTAGTTGAGTCTTTAGCAGTTAATCAATCACAAGGGGCTGTATGACATCCTGGAGACTGAGGTAGAAAATATTTCCCCTGGCTCATTCATGCTACAGAGAGTTTATGCTCTCTGTTAGATGACTGATATCAGTGTCCATAACTAGACATCATTGGGTTTCTAGAGCTTTCCCCCTTCCCTAGCACGTGGCTCTCTTCTGTCAGGGCCAGGAGTTGTTGGTGCAGTTCCGTACACACTTCAGAGCTTCTATAACCCCTCACATCTCCTTTCCTGCTCTCCTGAATTCTCCTTTCCTTTAAAGAGTCCCACGATTGAACTGTGCCAACCACATACTGGCTCAGGTGGGACCTCTTCCTCTTCGTCAAGACAGCAGAGCCTCTCAAATCTGAGCCCCAATGAAACGTTAAAGGGGAGATATAATTTATTGAGAAAGGAGAAGTACATAGACTTAGTATTTTTACAATAATTCTGTTAAATGAGTTTGGTGTGTTTCTAATTAATTTTTGTTCCACTAATTTAGCCACAACAATCTATGCTATATTACATATGATCTTGCCATTTGCTGTGTTCCCTTAATAATGTATCCTGGTCATTTTTCTAAACTGGAATCTGTAGGTCACTCTCATTCATTCTGTCTGGTGGCTACACAATCCCCCAGTGGAAGATCACTGTAGTATCTTTAGCTCCTCAGTCCGCCGATCTGAAGTGGTGTTTACATGCCTCCTCTTGTGGCTTCTTATTTAGTCTCTCCCGCATTTAGCTTCAGTCCTCTGCCTTCCTGTGAGGCTAATGTCACTCAGATACGTGATGCCCAATAGGTTTGTTATAGGTTGAATTTGCTCAGGCAGTGAGCATACCTACAACATAATAGTTTGAGGGCATGATATGAGTGAACTTGAGGTTATCCTTGCCCCAGTGAAATGAGGAAGTTCTAGAATGTGAATCGCCCTGAATTAGTAGCAGCCTGTGCTGACACACACTCTATCTGGCTGGGAAATGGAGGTGCTGAGATGAGCCTGTGCTCTTCGCTGATTGGCTGAAACCTCTGTGGCAGACTAGGAATAATCTGAAGCTTAGAGCTGTCAGGTAGCCCAGAAGTTGTGGGTGTTCCCTGCCTCCCCCTCCATGACTGTATGTGTCCGCATTGAGTTCAATGGAAGTGTGCTTCTGGAGAATACCAGGACTGCTGAGAGTGCATTGAGCTGAAGAGGTCCATTCTGTGTGCCCTTCCCTGGAGTCAGGGTGATATCACTTCATGTCCACTGATACCACTGATCTAGTCTTTATGCATTTCCCTCATACAGATACAGGAGTGCCCGTAATCATGTACATTCCCTTCTATGCTATAAAGGTGCTCCATTAGTAAATTTTGAGTGTTTTGGCTTTGAATGCTTAAGAAAGCAATAGTATTCAAAATTTGTAAACAATCAAGAAAGCCATTTTGAAAAAAGTCACTGGGCCAACTTCAATAATATTTGACCAGTGAAAATGGCCTTGGCCTCACCTACATTTACCAGAATCCATTCCCTTCCTGACTAAGTCTTTCTTCCTCTGTAAGGAAAGGAAGCGAGGAAGGGCAAGAGGGAGGGAGAGTATATTCTTCCAAGTGGCGGGTCCTCAAGCCCTGTTTCCCTAGGCAGTAGATTGCCTTGTGGCTCCACCTCAGGCATGTCCTGTAGCCTTGCCTAGAAATGGTTAGGCCACAATTACCGTCATGGCTGTTAGCTACCTTTTTCAGAAAATTTAGTTAAATAGTGTTTAGGATGATTTTTAACTAAAGATAATAAATAAATCCTGCTTTTCAACAGCAGCTCTCCATTTTTGCACAGTTGGCTGTTGACAGAATTGAGTCCCCACTAGTCTATTAGTAAGTGAACTATCTAATGAGGTAAAATGCCAAGTGATGGGAACCCATGAAATACATTTTGGGGGGTTAAAATACGGACTACATTTAGCGTCCTTAGTCCATCACCACTCCAAATTCCCATCTGTTCCTTTCCATCATCTTTTCTCCTCAACTTCCTCTCCCCTACCTGCTCCCAAAATGTCTCCTGCTTGCCATTAGCTTTGGGAAGATGGTGGGGAAGTGGGTGTGTGTTGCCATCTATTATCTGTGTCCAACTTGGGCAGTATGACAACATCCTGTACTCAACCTGTAGGCATTTGATGGTTACCAGCTACTGTCAGGTCTTGGTAAGCAAGCACTTACCTGCAGTCCTAGCACTGTGGCTCCATTCTCCTTCCCTTCATCAGTCAACTCTTTGACACGGCCATGGTCTGACCTACTGGAAAGCTTCCAGGAGTGTGGGGAGGGAGACCAAGGGCCTTGAAGCAGGGGAGGGAAGGTCAGTGGGCAAATAGAATCACGTGGGCGATTTGGTGGATTTGCATATCTGGCAGGCTACACAGTCCCCAGATTGGGAGAACACCAGTTACATGTTAGCTGAAAAGGCTGGATAGACATCTTCATCTTCTGTGTGCTTGACAGTGTTCCTCGTGCTAGGGCGGCCCATTGCACAGTTGATCCATTGGGTCTACAGCAGAACCGGCTACAGGATTTTGTTACTTTCCGAAGACACATGTCTCTTCCAGCTCCAAGAGAGTCTCTGAAAGGCATTCACATTGCCTGCATGTGAATGCAGGAGCAGAAGAAAGGGGAGATCCACTGCCTGGTACCGCAGACAGCTTACACATTCTACAGATGATGTTCGAGAACAGGCTAATTCCAACATCAGCCAAAATGGCATGCAAGCCAAACCAAAACAACAACAAAAATACCAACATTCATTTTATGAACCACTTAATTGCCCATGTTAGTCACAAAGATAAAATCACTACAAGTGCTCCGCCTCTAAGTGCTGTTTTCCATGATGATGCGCACGAGCCAGCTGTCATTAAACATCAGCCATGGCACTATATCCTAAAAACTTTGAACGTGACTTCTAAACATTCTGCTTGGGCTCGTGGCGTCTTATTTTAGTTCCCGAATCGTTTAGTTGTTGGACACGTTTTTAATTAACTAGCAAGCAGTCAGTTGATACAGGCCCATTTGTGATAACTACAGATGTTGTAAGGATCATGAAACCAGACCTGCCTGCACTGCTGCTCGCAACATAAACGTAGCTGGTCGAGTTTATGTTTGGTTTCCTTACAGAGTTAAGTTTGGTTTCCTTACAGAACCCAGAATGGAACCAGGACCTTGTTCATACTGGCTAGGCAAGGTCTTCCTGCTCATATGTGTCTCCAGCAGTGTCTAAAATGTTTGTAAGCAAATTGCTTTGCTACTCTTCTTTGTTTGTCGGATCTAGGACTTCCACTTCTAGAACAGTGTCCCTCTGGGGAAGGACTGGAAGAAGGTAGGAGTCTAGCTCAGTGGTAGGTTGTCTGCTTAGGACAAGTGACAGTTAATTAAAAACATGAACCAAGGAGCTCAGTCCCCAGCATCAATATACATAAATAAATACACATGCCTAAAGGATGGTCAAGATACTGCCTTAGGCCTCTGTGGATAGCCCAGAGGTCACGCAAACTTTGAAGGTTTGGCCAGAATGCCATAAGGAAACAAATACTCCTAGGCTAAGTACAAGGCCAGCCTCAAGTTAACAGTGAAACCAACATTTTGTTGCTTCATTTTCCTATTAAGTTCTGAATTGCTGATTGAAGCAGAATTCCAAAGTTTTGACACACCACCACATTGTTAACATGATAGGGAGGATTTGATTATGGGAGAACAAGCCCCCAAAATGGTCATTTTACACACACACACACACACACACACACACACACACACACACACACACACACACACACACACACACACACACACACACACACACACACACACACACACACCCCTGAGGCTTCCCTTGCTTCTCAAAGCAGTGTGTGGTTGCATTCCTCCATTTGATGTGGTTCTCCCTCCAATGCCAAACAGGGCCATGTGGGAAAATGATGACAGTGCAGAAAAAGAGGGTGGCGGTGACCTGCTTAGTAACAAGAGAAATAAAACAGATCTTAGGAGTCGAAGCCAAAAATACCTGCTTCTCTGTGCGGGCAGGAGAAAGAAACACAGTTCTTTCTGTGATGGGGAAAGGCCAGGCTCTGCCAGCACCTGGTGCCTTGGAGACCAAGCAAGGGCAGGCCAGGAAAGCTACGTGCTGGTGTAGGTGAGAGGGCAGTTGCTTGAGAAAGGGCTTGGGTTCCTCAGCTTGAGGGGGTGGGGCACCCAGGAAAGAGGCATGAGGAGCCGAGGCTGCCTTCCAGCCTAGAAGCAGAACGCGCTTTCAACATCTTGTCGTTTCAACACTGCAGTGCTGGAGGCGCAGCCTAGAGAAGCGTCACCATTTAGAAGAAGCAAAAGATGTCCACAGAGGAGCAGGTTCCATTGGTTTACAACTCTACGGCTGGACAGCTTTTCTATTGTGTGGTTTGTGACTACCCAAAGTGACATTTTCTGAGTTTTAAAATTATCTCTTTTTGCACTGTGAAAAGAGCATATATGATTCATCTTAATATTTCTGAGGATCAGTCACCAGCTAACAGCTAGTATTTTGGGTGGGAGGCAGGCTTTTGTAGGCAGCTTTTTCACCTAACATAGAAGTAAAAAACACCAGAATATGTCTCAAGCTTCGTTCGGAATCATATAAATAGCTCTCTCTTGCACAGTTGCAATCTAGTGCCATCGTAAGAACTCCCACGGTTCATGAACTGCCTCGTGTGCTCCTCACCCATGCCCACAGAAGCTCACGCTGCACCAACACTAACTATGCCAGTAGAGTTCCAAGGAGGCCCCACAGAGGGGCCTAGCTTTTGTTGCTGCGAATATTCCTATCCTGGGCCTTTTGCCTGCATCTCTTCCTCGGTTTTTCCGGTTTTGTTTTTTTGTTTTGTTTTGTTTTGTTTTCAGCCTCTGTAAAACAATCAACTGATTCTGAATCAAGAGTCCAAAAGCTGTGGCCCACCAGCTAAGAATGAATTTTATGTTTTTCCATGGTTAGAAAAACATGTAAAGAAGCATGTTTTATAACTTGTAAAAACTGTATGGAATTCAATTTTTTGTAGCTATAAATAAAACTGCATTGGAGCACAGCCATGCACATCCGTTTACATATCTTGTAAAGCAGCAAAAGTAATATTTATTAGCTAACTCTTCACTAGAAATGTTTGCTGACCCCTACACTCTTAAATCTTCCTTCCCATAATAACCATTTCAGAATGTCTGTTAGTTTTGGTGTTCATTTGGGAAATTCAACATTAGCTTTCACTGTAGTCATCTGACTTCCGTACAGGTTGAGTGTCCCTTATCTGAAAGGCTTGGGACCAGAAGTGCGTCAGAATTTTTTCTTAATATTTTAGAATATTTCCTTATGCATAAAGATGGGACCCAAGTCTAACAGGAAATTTATTTAGTTTCATTTGTACCTTATGAAACATAGTCTGAAATTAATCTCATATAATAATTTTAGTTTACCTGTGTGTGTGGTGTGTGGGTGTGTACTTACATTATAGGTACAGTCTATACATAATAGGAAGCCGGAAGAGAGTGTCTGCCTTAACCTCTTAAAACAGGGCCTCTCACTCTACCTGGGTCTAGACTGTGGCCCCAAGCCCAGTGGTCCTCCTGTCCCCGCCACCCACAGTGCTTGGGTTGCAAGCATATGCAGCCATACCCAATCATCATGTCCAAGCTGGGGGTTTGAATTAGGGTTTTCATACTTGCTCAGCAAACTACTCTTACCCCACTGAGCTATCTCCTCAGCCCCGGGCCTGTGTTTTAACTGCAACTTATGGGGTGAGACGGGCATGGAATCCTCCACTGGGGCATCAGTTGTCACTTCTTCCAGTGACAAAATGCTTCCAGTTTTGCAGCATTTGGGATTTCAGGTTTTCAGATTAAGAATGTTCAACTTATACTACAAATATTTATTGGAAACCCAATACAGCTTGTCATTATTCTTGTTTCTGTGGTTACTCACGTAAACAAAAATCACGAAGTTCCCCATTCTGGAAGAATTTGCATTCTAATAAATAATGTTCAGGAAAGTCAATGGCAAATTAGTATAGCAAACAGGGTGTCTTTTGGGGGTACAGGCCTTAGGAAGAAGCACAACAGAAAAGGGTACAGCCAGGGGTTCTGTTCAGAAAGCTTCGGTGAGAAGACGGCATTGGAGTAAGACCTGAAGCAGATGAGAGAGAAAACCCCAAAATTGACTGGGAAGAGAAGAGTGGAACAGTCCTAGTTGGGCAGTGAGCCAGGTGGGTGATGGTAGAGAGTTGGTCCCAGCTCACTGAGTATGGCCTGTGAAAGAAGAGGCAAGGTGGTGTGAGTGGTGGCTAAGGCTTTTCATTGAGGAACTAAGAAGCAAGAGTTGTCATTGCTGAAGTGTGATGCTATCAACAGGTTGAAGTATATTATCTGGGTCCTGGTTATAATACCAGTCTGATCTAGAGTTACAGATTTGGAAGTTGTCAGAACAAAGGAGAAAGTTAAGTAATAAGGTTGCCTATGATTCATTCTAGAAGCCCTGAGTTCTTTATCTCTACGATCTCACTCCCTCTGGGACTAAACATAGCTTTTCTTAACCTCATTTTGTTTCTAATTTACCATACGTAGGCATCTGGATCCACCATTATCCTTCTTGTTTCCTCTCTAGGCACAGTCCTCTAATCAGTAGATAGCCTGCCCAGTCTGAGGAGTTATGTCTCTCTTGGGATGGCCCAAGACACATGGTCTGCCATCTGCAATGAATTCCCTGCTTTTGATCCACAATTTTTCCTTGCTGGTTGGGTTTTTTGTTGGTTGTTTTAATGTATATGTATATACTGGGAGTAAGTATATGTAACCGTGTACAATCAGATGCCCATGGGGGCTAGAAGAGGATGTCGTGGCCTCTAGAACTGGAGTTACAGGTGGTTGTGAGCTATCCAGTGTGGGTTCTGGAAACTAAATCTGGGTTCTCTGCAAGAACAGCCGGTGTTCTTAACAGCCGAGATATCTCAGTACCCTTCTCCACCTTGTTTGTTGTTTGTGGTTGTATTTGTTTTGCTTTGGCTTGGGTTTGGGCTGGGGGCTGGTGGGGGCAGAGTCTCAGTATGTGGTTTTGGCAGGCCTGAGACTTACTGTGTAATCCAGTCTGACCTAACGCTCATGGCAGTTCCTTTCAGACACTCCTGATGCTTCTGGGTTGGGAGGTAGATTTGCTCTCCTCACCTTTGCCTGTGTCCCGTGTCTGAACACGGTCAGAGTGAAGAACACCAGCTGCAGCGAGTGTGCAGTGCACTGCCTGAGTGGGCTGGGAAAGTGACCCCATCTCAGACCTTCTGGACCTAATGCATTCATTGCCTTCTCTAGGGTGGGGCCTGGGTTTGTGAATCTTTAACAAGCTCCCTAGATTATTCTTAAACAAATACGGAAACTGCTAGTGCAGAGAACTTTTCAAGCCCAGTTTCATTTCCAGTTTGAGTAGGTTCTCTCCACCCCGACCTCAGCTTTCTCCTCTCTGGTGCTGTTTGAGCACTCAAATATTTTGTGAGGCTGATGTAGGAAATCAAGCAAGGAGCACCGTGAAAACAAACTGTAAAGTGAAGAGCGCCAGTTCCTGGGCTAATCTCATTTTCTGGTGTCTTTTCATTTGGCTATGCAGGCCAGGCTCCAGCAACCTCTACATTAGTCCTTTGAGCCCAGGGCAGGTAACGCATGTGCATGCCCAGGAGCCTTCAGCAAACACCACTGAGCGGGAAGCAGGTGGATGCCCTCTCCTCTGGGGCAAAGGTTTGCCTCTTGTTCTCTGCATCTGCCTTTGGATGCCCTTCAAACCTATGTTTTTGTGAGGTGAGGAGTTGTTGGGAAAAGATAAATTAGGTTTGAGTAACTACTGAATTCATCCAATAAAAATGTTTCAAAAGTAGTTCATAGGAAAAATAACCTGGCTGCATACAGTACGAGAGCATTAAGCCATTCTGGGGCAGTGCAGATTTGTAAATGTATAACAAATTGAAAGTAAATTTACTCATACCTGACCAGTAGTATTTTATTGCTTTAAAAGATTGTGATAGAATTAACTACAGTTCATTGGCCAGGAATAGGTGCTGCAGCGAGGGGGAAGAGCTTTTCCCAACCTTCCCTTGATGTGTCTCTACTGGCCAGGCATCATCTAAGTCATTTCTACCGAGTCTTCCTAGGACCAAGCCCATTATTGTTTTGGGGTCTTTCTTTAAAGTACTTTTTCACGTGCTAACAGAATCCTGATGGCGGACATCTGTTAAGATTACTGCCCCTTAAAGGCTTTTGTGAAATGCTTTACCAACTTAAGAAAGTGCGTTACTGAACAAAGCCTTGGTTAGGGCTCATGTTGCTAGACAGGCTGTTTGCAATTAAAGTAGTCCCATCGCTGTATCCTTTAAATGCAAAAGTTTCTTGCTTGCATTCCACTGGCAAGGGTCAGGGCCTCAGATCTGCTGATCTGATCTACATGGCTCTCTTGGGTTCTCAAGAGTTTCTTTTTTTCTGGAATAAGAAAGGCTCTCTTTTTTGCTTCAAATTTGGTGCTTGGTTAAGTTTAGTAAGATTTCCTGGAAAAAGCCTCAAGGGTTTTGTCATCACCTGACACACTCAAGCTATCTGTAGAAGCAGAGATTGGGTCTGTGTGTTGGGGAATTTTGAAGTGCCAAATGTGGTAACCGAAAACCTGGGAGTGGAGCAGATTTACACTAGAGTTAGATGTGTCTGCCATCACCACCTTGTGTGCCTTAGAGGGGTTCTGTAGCTTATTCACCTTCCGGCCTTCTCATCTGTAAGATGGAATAGCCCTTCGTGTATTCATTACTTTTTGGTCCCTGGAGCAAAAGCAATTTAAGGAAGGAAGGGTTTGCTTTGGCTTACAGTTTAAAGGCATACAGTCTATTATGGCAAGGAGGGAGCAGGAGCAGGAGGTGCTGGTTACATTGTGTCCACAGTCAGGAACCTGAGCATGGCTACTTGTGCTTAGATCTCTTTCCTTTCTATCCAGTCCAGGACCCAGCCCATGGAATGCTACTGCCCCCATTAGAATTATTCTATTCTAGAGAACCCCTCAGAAATATACCCAGAGATTTGTTTCCATAGCGATTCTAAATTCTGTCAGATTAACAGATTAGCCATTGCCCCACTCCTGATGCATGCATGGTCATTGTTCAGTAAGTGGAGTTAGTCTGCCTTCTGTGCCATGGGGAGTTCATGTGCAGACTAACTGCCTTTGATTGCCATTGAAGTTCTTTGCATGCATACTTTTCCTAAGCAGAGAACAGCCAATTGGCAGTACTCACAACGTATGTCTTCATCTTTTTAATTGTCCTTTTAATAATTCCATAAACATCTAAGAAATTGAATTCAACAGTTTAAGTTTCTTCAGACTTTGCTCCAAAGAGGAACATTTTCTGGGTGCCTAATCACCATCATTATCTCAGAACATTTCCATTTTTATCTGTTTCTCTAAAATTGAGAAGCAAGAAATAGAATACAGTATTCCAAGTAAGCAATGGAATGTGTTTAGCTTTACTACAGACTGTGTAGACAGCCCTGCACCAATGTCACTGGGAGCCTCCCACCCAGTGTGGCTCCCCAGATCTCCCCTACTTGTGATTTTGAGGATTCATTCTCATCTGTTTTTTTATTTTCTTCTTCTCTCAGGCACATTAGGATCTTTCCATATTGTATTAGACCCTCATTTTCTTAACTGAGGATCAAGAGACTCTTGATATGACTTAAAGGTGAAATGAAACCATAAAGTGAAGTAAGGGCTAACAACAGATCTAGAAAATGTGCATGTGTTTATGTGATATGTGTGTGCTATTTATATGGATTATTCTAATTCTACTAAGATTAGCTGTGACATGTTAGACTAAGAAAGAGTAAGATGGCAGACAAGGTGATAAACTCAATGGGTAGAACCATTACAGACAGTTTTGATCACTTGCTACTGTTCGTAAATAGGTAAGAAACAGGCATTTCCTTAGGGAGCTGTTCTTCAAGACCAAGACCTGCACTGTAGCCCAGGTTTGCCCAGAACTCACTGCATATCCTCAGCTAACCTCAAACTCATATAGATCCCCCACCTTGGCCTTCTAAGTCCTGAGATTACAGAGTGCACCACCATCCCCAGTTTAGGGAGTAATCTTCTTTTTCCCCCTGAGACAGAGTTTCTCTTTGTAGCCCTGGCTGTTCTGGAACTCTCTTTGTAGATCAGGCAGGCCTCAAACTCACAGACATCCACCTGCCTCTGTCTCCAGAGTGCTGAGATTAAATAAGGAGTAATCTACAAAGCATTCAGTATTGGGGCCAGGGAGATGGCTCAGCACTTGCTACTCTTCAAGAGGATCTGGGTTCAATTCTCAGCAGCTACATGGCAGCTCACAACCATCTGTAAGCCCACTTCCAGGGAATCCTAAGCTCTCTTCAGGCTCCAGGCATGCATTTTGTACACAGACAAACATGCAAGCAAAACACCTATACAAAAGACAGACACATCTTTCTATAAAAGAATTCCTAATGAGACAGGACATAGGCTGGAACCAGGACGAGATCAAGCATTGTAATGTAGTTGTGCATTGTAGTTGATCTTTTTGGATAAGATACTGAAACTTTGGACCTCACTTTTTTCACCTGTGAATGGATCTAGTTAAGTCTGGTTGGCAGGGTTGTTAATGGAGTTTAGATATTATGAAATGCCTGACCAAAATAGGTACTCATTGAACATCAGTATCTTGTAACAACTGTCCTGGCATGACTCCAGGAAATATACTCGGATACCATGGAGTGCCCTGGCATTCCTCTGCCTTACAGGGATTTGCTGTGATGTCCTGGTCACGTTTATGTGGGAAAACAACACCTTTAAAATGTTGGTATTTGTTGGCAGTACTCCTTTAGTATTTCCTTTAGCTTGAGCTAGAGGCAGCCTGTGTCCTGGTTATAGTCCTGAAAATTTCCATTTCCATGCATGAACCTCCCACACTCATCACAACTGTGCTGTGCAGAAGGCAGCCTGGAGAGCTCCCAGTCCCTCAGAACCCAAGTCAAGAGCATTATCAGAGCACAGGGCTGACTGTCCCAGGTGTCCCTGAAAGGGTCTGTCCTTACCACTAGGCATGGAATACTCAGCTCAGAACCATTCTAGTATTTTCTTTTGGAGTGCTTGGTGATGTTTGAATATTAATATAACCCCTGTTGTTAATTTAATCCTCTTACTGCCTTGAGTGATGATCTGGTTGTTTTTGTTTATTTTGTTGTTGTTGTTGTTGTTGTTGTTTTTGAGACAAGGTTTCTCTGTAGTTTTGATGCCTGTCCTGGAACTAGCTCTTGTAGACCAGGCTGGCCTCGAACTCACAGAGATCCGCCTGCCTCTGCCTCCCGAGTGCTGGGATTAAAGGTGTGTGCCGCCACAGCCCTGCTAGTGATAATCTGTTTTAAGCAGTGTTATCTCTGTCGTACTGAGGAGATGCTTGAGTTGAGAGAACTCTATAGGGACAAGAATGTTGACTGTGCGTCCCTCACCAACCTGGGTTCCTCCCATTTAAAAGATATTTTCTTCCTTTTACCTGGGAGTTGCTGTTTCCTTGAGGGTCAGTGTCAAACCCCATTGTCCTAAGTCAGGCTTCCAGACAGGCTGGCTCCCTGCATTTTGTCAAAATAATTGTCACACTGCAGCCAAGTCAGGTCCTCAGTAGTAGAGATGCCCTGACTGAGATTCACAGAAGACTCTATCAGTTTCATTTGCATGAAAACGAATCTGTTAATTGTCAGAAACAGTTGCTCTGATTGTCTTTTAGAGCTAAGGAGATAGCTGTAGTTGCCTTTTTGGTTACCTTTTGTTCTATTCAACTAACTCTGTTGGATGAAAAGATTTTCAAACTCTGACTTTCAAATTTATACATACCAATTTAGTTTCATCTCTAAGAATTAGCACTTAACTTCAAGGTTCATTTTAATCCATGAAAACTGACTCAGAAGGTGCTTCTTCATCAAAACATTGCTTTCACCCCTCTCTCAGATTCAGCCTGAGGCCCTGCCATCCCCACAACCCTTTCTCACCCTCTCACCCCATCTCTCAGTGTTCCACTGTAGAGATCAGAAGGAGCGGCAATTTGCCCAACTCAGCTCCACAAGTAGCCGGCTATTTAGGGGTTAGTCCTGCCTTCTCCCCACCAGCCCCAAGTCCTTGACAGTATCTGAACAAGTCCTGGAATCTCTTCTGCGCAGGGTGAGTTTTCCATATGTTCAGCACAGTATTGTTGTTATTAGTTCATCAATATCAAATGATTGGCGCTCACAAACCATTACTTCTACCTTCTATCCTCTGAAAATGTAATAGTGTTTTTATTTCATAGCATCAGTCTTTGTTTATTCCCATGATCCGGGCAACATTCAGGCTCTAACCAGCCTGTTAAATATTTACCCACGAGGTGGGTCTTAGCATATGACTCAGTAGCACTTATCAGTGTGTGACACTGGATCTTAGGTCATGTATCCTAACACGCTAAGAAATTCCTGAGTTAAACAAGTGGTGAAGCTAGCATCTTTTTTTGTTTTGTTTTGTTTTTCAAGACAGAGTTTCTCTGTATAACAACCCTGGCTGTCCTGGAACTTGCTCTGTATATCAGGCTGGCTTCGAACTCACAGAGATCATCTTCCCCTGCCTCTTGAGTGCTGGGATTAAAGGCACACGCACCACCACTGCCTATCACTAGCATTCTTTTAAAATGAGCCCAGTTAAAACTCTTTTTCATAACATCTAACAGCTAAGTGGTTCAAAGGTAAATACCAAGAGTGGTCAGTTCATCACATCCAAAATCAGGCAAATCTGGTTGTTGAGATGTGGGTGAGTGCTGAAGTATGAAGATAAAGAGGAATGCTGGCCCACCTGCTCTGCAGATGAATGCTCCAGGAGGTAGCCATGCCTCTAGGTATCTGCCTCAGTGATCATCCAGTGCCTCGGGAGCTTTCTCCTCATCAACATCCTGCCCTGAGGACTTCAGGCAGCCACACCAGCTGTTCTTCCCAACCCTGTAGCCTTTTATGATTAAATTCACCCTCCTCTCAGGAAGCAAAGTATGTCAGCAAAATATCAGGGGTGCTAGTGCAAGCATATAGACCTGCCTTCTAATCTTGGTTTGACCACTGACTAGTTGTGCAAACCTCAGCTAATTTCCTGTGCCCTCCAAGCCTTGCTTTCCTCACCTATAAAGTTACAGTAATTCTCTCTTCAGGTTGCAGGGAAGGCTAAATTAGACAGTGTGATGGAAGAGCAACAGTATCGGTTCTTGGTGACCAGAGAAACGGGCCTGGCGGCGAGAGTAGATTTCTTCATACCTCTTTCTTTACAGCACCATAAGCAGTTTTTGTTTGTGGCCTTTTTTCCAGAATGACACAATTCAAACACAGAATAAGAATGTGAGAAAGATAGAGATAGATAAAGGACGGAGAGGAGAGAAACTGGGAGGATTGCCTGCAAACTATTTTCCTTTTATACAGTTTAACAAATGGTTAAGGAGCTGTCCTGCATATACACGCCAAAAGCCCACTGCAGTCAGTCAGTTCCAGGAAACTGTCCAAATTAGCTTACTTATTTTGTAATACCAATGATTATTTCTCTGAGTAAGCTGTGAGTTGCCTGGATCTTACTTTAGTTTTCTATATTATATGTATATTTAACCAGTAATCAAAAGCCATAAATATTGAACTCTTGTTAGTGCAGCAGAATGAATTAAAATATAGGCATTTAATGATAATGTGAAGCTCATATTTCCAATCTCATTAACCCAAGTCAGCTGGCAGCCAGGCTGTGATGCAACACCAAGCCTGCTTGGGGCGTCATGCCCTACCTTGCCTCAGCTCTAAGACAAGTCCCTTGTGCTTTTGTCCTTTCAGTGCACTCGGAGGCTCCTCAGCTCTTCATATCCCAGCTTTCCCAGGAGGAGGATGTCTCATTGATTATGTGCCTCAAGTTTGCCACCTGCTCACCAACAAGGTAAAAGCAAGTCCCTGTGTCTTGTAAGAGTACCCTCCTTAATGGTTCATGCTCCACTGTTGTTAGGTCCTAACGTCTTTCTCAGGGGAGGGGCTAAAAAGGCCCTATGTCAATAGCCACAGATGCTGGAAGTCAGGTAGAAGATTTAAAGCAGACTTGTTTATTTAATAATGGGGAAAACTTACATACCCTCCCAGCACCCAAGCTGGAAGACAGTTGACAGTTGACATTTCATGTTTGTCTCGCATTGGCTAGGCACAGTCAGGACTTCAGCGCCTGCTGTTAGGCACTCAGGAAACTGCTTGGTAGCTCCTTATTGGCTAGGCACAGACAGGACCTTTGACAACTCCAGGCAGACTCCAGGTTGGCTACTTTTGGTCTGGCAGGCCTTATCTTCCTACATATCCACCCTTTTTGATTTATTACATAGGCACTCAGCGGGAGCCAGAGGTCTTTGCTCAGACCTTGTTGACCCTGCCTCAGGAGGGCTCAGCAACTGGATTGTGCCTGTCTTAGGTTGGCCTGCCAAACAAACTCTTACCCATCTTTGACTACCAGCCCTTGAAGAGCATTCATTCCTGGAGAGCTGTCAGGGTGAGGGATACTAGGCAGTAGCCTTTTGAATTACAAATAACCAGGCCTGCGCAACCTCCTGCGGAAGACTGCCAGACAGATGCCTAAGAGCCATTAACACTGAAGATCACTGTAGTTGCTGTCTTCTGGTGTCAGGTCTGCTGCGGGAGACATTAAGGAGAATAAAGCTTAACAAAACCTCTGTCTGTGCTCTCAGCCTCTGCTTGCCTACTGAAGGACAGTTCATCTGTCCCTCCTTATTCTGTCTTCCTCTTCCTTTCCCTTTTCTGAGGACCCAGCTCCCACTGCTTGTCTTATCTTCATCTCTGCCCTTCATTATGGTGACCTATGTCAACTCTGGAGGAATTTCCATATCCCCTGCATTTTTGATGCCTCTTGTGCCTTCTTAGGGTTTTGCATTTGTGAGCCCCCTTCTCCCAGTCATCTGGTGTAACAGCCAGCCAATGTTAGGATAATTCTTTAAAACAGCCTTCATTTCAACTTTCTTATCTCAGCCATTAATTATCTGTCCTTCATTCTTGTCATGCCTAGGAGCAATTGACCAGAGTTTTTGCTCCTCTAGGGGCAAGAATTCCGGGTCGGCTGGTCTTCCACCATATTGGATTATCTAAAGTTTTCCCTTGGTTATATTCATGAGCACATAGCTGAGTTTACTGTAATGGTTGTCATCAACTATTTCCCAAAAGTGTGAGCATATACTTGTTAATATCCAGCCAATATATTTAGCTGAAAACTAGAGATATTAATGCACTAGATATTAACCCTGCCTCTTTCCCATCCCATATGGACTATGACTCAGTTGGCTTAATTGCCAAAGTGTTGTTTTCTTTGCTCCTGTTGACTCGTTCATATTGGCTGAGAAAATAGATCTTTTGCTTATCTCTCTCATTCAGAAGATAGTTCATTTCTCTATAGGACATATTTTTAAAGAACAATAATATTTCAGAGGCTTCAGTATCAATTTTTAAATGTCAAAGAAACTGAAATCTGGCAAGGCTACAGCATGTGGTACTGGCCCAGATTCCAAGGCACTTAGCTTCATGGAGTGGTGGCTTTTGCTGAGACAACACCCCCCCCCCCCCCCGCCTCCTTGTTCCCCTCAGAGTAGAGGGCAGGATTCTTATTTACATTCTGGGGCTTTGCACTGCCTTCAAATCTGTGTTCTGGAATTTTAGAGAAAAAAATGTAAATTGTGTCGTCCAGAACTGAGAAGCAAAGCTTTGTAAAACTCCCCAATTGAGATCAATTTCTAGTCATACATTTTCCTCAGAAAAAATAGAATATCGTTTTCTCAGAAATATAAGAATCAGTGTTTTTCTTATCTGGTTCCCTTTCATTAATTTTGCTTGTCTTTAAAATTGGTGTTCTTCTGTTCTAAATGAGGACACATGGGCTGCTTTTAGGAGCAGTCTCTTCAAATGAGTTTCCATAATTACATCGGAATCTATCTTTATAGCCAGTTTTGTTGTGGGTTTCTGTTAAAATGCTTTTCTGTTTTTAAAATCAAGTACACAGAACTGTTTTCATCCTTTTTTAAACAAAGCCACTTAAGCAAACTTATCATCTGTTTTTCTTTTCTGAAAATAACATCTGATCTTGCATTAAGCCTGCAAAGTAAGCACTGTTTTTGTAAATTGACATAAACCGCTATTATATAAATAGAATTGTTTTACGTTTTGAAGGTAGAGCCTGGCTATTGGGACCACTTGTGTTAAGGTTATGCTAAGTATTTATCTTGAGTTCTCCTTAGCCATGGGAACACAGTATGGCTAAAGTCAATATAAAGGTTTTTTTTTTGCGGGGGGGGGGGTCTCTTTTCAGTCACAGTGAGACCATTAAAAAGAATGTGTTTTTATGGTAGAAGCTATTGTTTAAATAACTTACTTTCAGCTACCTAGCATAATGAGTTAACATTTTTGTAGAAATTGTCATTTTTGTCCTAACAAGGATATACAAAAATGCAAAATAAAATTGCCCATTGTAATACTTTTCATTCTGAATATTAAGATTTTTGAAAGAATTAGGTATTATCTTACTCTTTTAATTTTATCTCACCCTTTCAATTGGAGTTCAAGATAACCAAAAGCCCCCCCTTGATGAAATATCTTTGTAGAGAATGTCTGCTGACAATTATAAAAGGGATAATAGAACTTTCTTACATTACCATTTTTCAACCCCAAATGAAAAAATTAAAAGAAGAATCTCCCAGTTGATGCTGAAGCCGTTAAGTGAATAATTGATGGGGACCAGGTCTTCCCAAGCTTTGAGAGATGCACTAGCAGACTGCTTGCCCTGAGGAGTGGGGTGTGTGTCTGTGAGTGTATACTACATCACACACTCAGTATGGCCAGGGAGACACCCTAACAATAGACTGACTTCCTCAAATGTTGAAGCCCAGTATTACCTAGAAAGATTTCTTGCCAAAAACCTTTAACCCGATCTAATTATACCTTTAGCTCTAGCTTCTAATGTATGGGAAAATATAGGCAATAAAGACAGCAGAAAACTGAGACAGTCTATAAGACAATTAACCCAATGTCTTTGAAAGGCAATGCCATTTATGCATGCTTGTGTGGTCATACATGCACACACACACACACATGCACACATACACAAGGTGTTATTATTATGTGATTAAAAGATTTTAAAAATATGAACAAATAACATATCCAATCCTGAATTATATACTGCTTTGATAACAATGTTTTGGGGGCCCTGAAGAAAAGCTGAACATGGACAGGGTAGCAGATGACATCACAATGCTCCTTGAACCTGTTGGGTGTGACAACTGCGTTTGTGGCTTCCTATGAGAATGTCTGGTTCTTGCGGAGTTGCATACTAAATGAAGTGTTTGGGGTGAACTGTCAGGATGTCTCTAATTTCCTTTGCAGTGTTTCAGCAAGATTGATTGATAGGTTGAAAGACAGATAAGTAGATAACTGGATGTGGCACTAGGCAAAATACGCACCACTGTTGAGTACAGGGTGGGAATATGGGTGTTCATCTCCTGTTCCCTCGGCTGCTCGGAGTCTCTCAACTTTTCATAATAAAGCATTTTAAGCCTTGCTGTACTGATTTTCAGCCTTGGGTTCCCATTCCAGGTACAGTATGTGATTCAAGGATATCACAAAAGGAGAGAGTACATCGCTGCTTTTCTCAGTCACTTTGGCACGTAAGTTCTCCCTTGTTTATACTACACACCAACAGTGTACTTGCTTCTCACATGTGGGAATGTCACACGCTCTCAGTGACATTCTGGCTTTGGTGCTTACCCTAGAGCTGCCAGGATAACTTAGCTTTTAGCATTCTTAAGCAAATAATAGAACCAAGTATGTCCTCTGAGCATCAGTATGCCTCTCCCAAACACAGCAATCAGGGTAGTGTTCCCTGATTACATCCATGGGTGTAAAGCCTGCTTCTTGTGGAACTTTGGGTGGCTTGTACTGCACTTCATCTCCATTGTCTTCTACTTGTCTGAAGGTGACCAACGGGGCTCTTTGTTTTCTATGCTATTTTAAAATTAGTTTTTAAGTTAACATGTAAGTAATGGGTTTCCTTATGGCATTTTCCGTATACACATTATTCTACATTTTTCTTATTCCTCCCCTAAGTACCCTCCCCGTAACTCCTGACTCCTTCATTGTTTGCCCTTTTTCCTCCCAAATACCCTCCCTTTTTGCTTTCTTACCACATGTATTCCATTAACTATCCTTCCTCAGCCTCTCCTCCCTTCTTGTGCTGCTCTTTCTCCTTTCATGACCAACACACACATATTTGAAAGTAGATTCCATGGATGTGAGGAGACATGTGGTGCTTGTCTTTTCTGAGTCTGCTTTATTTTGCCTAGCATAATGATTTCCAGTTCTCTCCATTTTCCTACAAGCCCTGGAATTTCATTCTTCTTTATAGAGAAATGAAATTCCATTTTCTGTGTGTACCACATTTTGGTTGTCCATTCAGCGGATGATGGACATCGAGGATGGTTCAGTCAGGCACATGTTATTGCAGGTAGCACTGAGACTTGGAAGTTTAGTGATCCAATGAAGTCCCACATCTAGAAGAGGGGCCAGCAAGGCAGGCATTGTAGTTCCCCGGGATCCGGGTCTGCTGACAGGACTCTGTCACCAGCAGTGCCTCACAGATTCTGGAAGGAAACCTACCATTACCCCTGACAGTGATGAGTTATACTGCAGAGGAGTTAGAAGATGGCACAAGAGGCGGGTGGGAAGCGTATGACTGCAAGGAAAGCATAGAGTGGTTCTTCCCACTGCTGCCCTGTGTGTCTGCCCTTCCCTCTGGATGCCAGAAGCCATGCTCTTTGCAGCTGTTTCTTCTCAGTGCTGTCAGGGGTCATGTAAGCTTCCACTGGGGCTTAGCACAGTCGGGGCATCAGTGTGTTTTCTTCATAGCCCAGTGTTTGGTCCTGGGGATTTCGGTACTCTGCTTACTTATTTCAGAAATGACTAGGAAATGATAGAAATATATAAACAGAAACAAGATTTCAATTTCAAATAAGTAAATGAAGATAAAACCAAGTGAGCGAGTAAAAGCAAATGAAACTAAGAGTAAAGCTTTCAGGGCATAACAGTTATGAGCAGAACTCTGGCTGCTGGACAACGCCAGACACTTCTCTCACCGACTGCTTGACGTTTTTTTCTCTCCTAAATAGAAAAGTCAGTATCAAGCAACATGGCTGTCTTTTACCTAACTCTTTCATAATTAAAATTATTTTCTGCTTTATTGGTGACCATTTTGAGAGAGCATTTTTTATACAATAGTGGTAATAAACATTACTGATCTAAATTTTGAGTAGAATGTCTTTAACATATGTGATTGAAAATGAAGGAACTAGCACAATGATCTCAGAATGGGTTGTATACACCCCAAAGGTTACTACACACATCCATTGGATATAAGAAAAAATGAAAAAGAATTTACATTTGTTTTTCAATGTCATTCTATTTTAATAAACGCTTTGCATATTTTATTATGCACAGCGTTTAATAATATAGTACTACCAGTACATAGTTATTAAGTTACAAATGATTACCACTGAATTACCGAATTATATGCTTAGGCACAAAAGGCATTATATTTTGTTTTTGCCTGTGAGGTATGGAGGCTAAAAAGTTCAGACCCCATGGTTACAATATTGGGTTAATTGTCCAATCATAAGGTAGCCTTGTTGGCTTAAGTCAAATCTGAATGATAGCCACACCTCCTTGAGCAGGTCACCTGGTCCTTAGGATCTTAGTTCCTGTATGTGTCCTGGAATGTCCCTATATTAAACTGGGAATCGTCAAGAGCATTGATCAGATGGGGAGAGAAATCTCTTCAGAGGCTTCAGAGACTTGCTTGTGTGAATGAGTATTTTCCTGTCCCCACTATATGCTTAGTGTTATCATGTTTGGTGACAACATCATTTACCACTCCATTCTTGGGGGAAATTGATGAGGTGAACCTACCAGGTTCTGCCAGCCCCCTCAGCAAGTCAGGAACTGTTGTCCCTGACACTCCATCAGAACTTGCCCACTGATGTTGTTGCTGTGTTGGGAAGACAGAAGCCAGGGTACCAGTGCAAGAATTCCAGTACAATCCCCATTATCTTGTCAGTGTCACCATTATTTGGTCCCTGGATAAAGTGATGCTTAAGCGCACTGTTCAGGTAGTCAGATAACGTTTGGTATTGTAATGTCATCTGTGACCTGGTTTCATTTTAAATTTTGTTTTATTTTGAGACAGGGTCTTACTTTGTAGCCCAAGCTAGAAGTAGCGATGCAGACCAGGCTGGCCTCAAACTCACAGAGATCCAAAGGTCCACCTGGCCCTGCCTCCCTAGTGCTGGGATAAAAGGCCTGTGACATCATGCCCAACTGACTGGTTTCTTAGATTGTCTCTTTACTCATAACTGATGACTGATGTTTCCATTTTGTGGTTTATCCTCATTGGTTTTTTTTTTGCAGTTCTTTTAAAAAGTTTACCAATATCATAATTTCCTGCTGATGAGGAAGCTAAGTCTTTACAGGTTAAGAGATTTGGGTGAGGTCACAAGCTGTAGCAAAATGGCAAGGTTGTGACATGAACCTCAGTACTCTCGTTCCATACTCTAGACCCTTCTTGATGCATGCATATCTTAAATCTGTCTGTAGTTCAGTCACCTTTTAAATAGTCTTAACTTACTTCTGTTGCTGTTGAATCTTATTTTTACGAGGGTTTGTGTGTGTTCTTACTTAGAGGTGTCGTGGAATATGATGCAGAAGGCTTCACAAAACTTACTCTGCTGCTGATGTGGAAAGATTTTTGTTTTCTTGTACACAGTGAGTATACTTTTGCTATGTGCATACACTTAGGATATTCTACTGTAATAATCAGGGTGAGGACCTTCAGTGTTCCCACATGGCCCTTTTTATTTTAGCATGTGTTTATTTACATTGAGGTCTTAACAAGAAACTTTCTCCAAGACACCAGTGTTCCTCAGCAGGTGGGGTGATGTTTCCCACATCTGATAATGTCTGAAAACGTTTCTTGTCACAGTGGATGAGGGGATCAGTGATCAACCAAACCTCCTAATGTCCATCTGTCCCAGGACAGCACCTCACGACAGAAAACAATTGAGTACAGAATGTCACTATCGTCAAGATACAGAGACCCTACCCCAGACAGATTACTATTTCAAAATATGTACCCAGTGTCGGGTCCCTGAGAGCCGTCTTGCTTTCATCTTCTGGTCAAAGTGAGTGCAAGTCTTTGACTTTGGCTGATAAGAAGTGGCACAGCACATAAAGGAGGCAGTGCTCTGCACATCCCCAGCAGCCCTTCTTGGTGGTTTTCCACAGTGGGGCTGCATGTAAATGATTGTTGCATAATCAATTAGTACCATTTCTTTGCTGTAGAAGGGCCCGTGGCCTGTGGCATCAGGTGTAGGCTGCAAGTCAACTAAGCCCTTCATTCCATGGCAATTTGGTGTATAATATTTCTGCTTAAGTCCAATGACCAAGGAGGTAGGACAAAAGTGAAGGGGTTGAGCTGGCTTCATTAAGAGGCAGAATTTGCTTATATCTCATTAAACA
Organism: Ondatra zibethicus; assembly: GCA_004026605.1. Taxonomy (NCBI): domain Eukaryota; kingdom Metazoa; phylum Chordata; class Mammalia; order Rodentia; family Cricetidae; genus Ondatra; species Ondatra zibethicus. Next base: position 26,634 of record PVIU01000799.1, read on the forward strand.
ATATTAGGAAATGATACTTTGGCCCTATATAGCTATGGTGTCAGCCAATGTACAGATACTGGCTTTTGGGTTTTTTAAGTCCTTAACTATCTGTAAGATGGGAAGAAAGCCTCCCCATCGATCCTGATGCTGACACACCTCACAGACACTGGAGAGCTGGCCATGCATTTGAGAAGGAATCTTCTTCCTTCTCAGTGTTACCTAGCCATCTCCATCGCTCCTGCTTGGTAACTCATTCTACATTAGGGCAATTTTTTTCAAGTATTAAACCGGAAAAAGCAATTTTGTATTAATTATGTGTGCAGATAAACAGAATCGGAAAGAAAGAGCTCCAGCTTGGGAGTGCTTCCAACTACACCTTGTTCAAATCACTAGGTCAAGCTTCCTTCTGCTCTAGTTTTTTGAATGTGCATGGTGGATGGGAAACACAACCGTATGGAATTTAGCCAACAGTAAAAAATGCACTAGGAAAGGAAGCCTCAAAATTACTACTTTTCTTACCTGATGTCCAGATCGCAGTTGCTGCTTCAGTTGATTTGGAAGCATTGCCTGATGGGATTGCCCTAGCCTAGCTCATCCATGGTGTCTACACCTTGACTCCGATAGTAGTAGTGATTCTTGTCAGATGACGCTAGAGTGGCTGAGGACAACCACTGTCCTCAGTGATAGATTGACTACCTCAACAGCTCCTTTATTTCGAAGTGTCCTAACAGTGCAAACCTTTCTCCTGAAACTTACTTCTATTTCCTAGTTGTGGCTTTTTAGTTATTGTTAAATCATATCATACATAAAGGAAAAAATGCATTCTTAACATTCTTTAGTCCTAATCTTTTTCTCAGCATGCAACTCAAAAATGGCATATAGTAGTCCACTTTCTGTTGCTAGAACAGTATGTGTAAAGCTAGGTACTTTATAAAGAAGAGTGGTTTGTAGAACTCATAGTTTTACAAGTTCAGAGTCTTAAGATTTACTCCAGGCCCTTGGCTGGGTCACAATATGGCAGTGGAATAGAAAAGGAACCTGCTGCATTCAGAAGGTCCGATGTAGTGTGTGACTTAGCTTCATCCCGATTCCTCCCATGAGAACGGCACTGATCCCTCCACCCTGGAACCCTGGTGCTCTACTCGCTCTTCTCAGGCCTGAACTCAAAGATTCTGCACCCTGGGGACCAAACCAAGAATCCTAGAAGGACAGACCTTATCAAGTGATGTTCAGTCTAAAGAGCACTTGCATCATGGTTCCTGCCAATTCTTTGTCAGTACCCTCAGTGTCGAGAGTAATTGCTGCTGCTCTCGGATTTCCTGCAGAATCGCTTCTCCCTGACATTGTATCTGGCATGCACAGTGTATACTCCTTCTCCTCCTATCTTAGCTTTCCTGAGTTGTACATCCAAAATTGTGTACCTGCCAAGTTTTCACTTAGTTGTGAACTGCCTTCTTCAGAAACAGACTCCTCAGGTACTCTGTGGAATGGCTGCCTGAAAACCTGGGGTTTCATTTGCTCTTTTCCAAAGTGTTTCCCAAAATTGTCATTCCTTTCCTCCCCAAGCTGTTCCTTGTACCTTTGTGTCATGCCTCCACACACTGTTGGCTCTTCTGGCAGATAAGGACAGACTGTAGGTGAAGGTCCTGATGCTGCCCCCTGCCCCATCCCTAACTCAACAGCCATAAGGACAGACTGTAGGTGAGGGCCCTGATGCTGCCCCCTGCCCCATCCCTAACTCACAGCCTGCTTTTAAGCACATCATTTGCATCCTTTACCTCTTGCTTATCTAAGAGGGAGGCCTGCTGCAGCACAGTGGAGCTCAGTTAGATAATGTGTTTTCCTCAGTCATACGGTTGCGCATCTGACACTTACCTTCCTTTGGAAGCATCTGCTTGCTTGGTTACAACGCCCAGGGGACCATTTGTTCCTCTTTTTTCTTCTATAAAGATGGGGGGGGGTGAATGTGGGGTGGCAGGGACTTGACAAAGAACACTGCAGTGAATTATTCTGGGATCTCAACATGTGAAAGAGGAGGAAGGAAGTGCCTCCACATGGAGCCAGTCTCCCGTGGGTGCCTCCACTCTTCACAGAGGTTGAAGACCTAGCAGGACACGAGCCAACACCTCTGCCCCATGCTCCATCCTTGCATTCTCCCAGCCTGGCAAGCCAGTGTCATTGGGGCAGCTGCTAGTGCTAACTTGGGGATGCCAGAGGAAAGTCACCCCTCTCTTGTGCCAGATGGTGCTGACCTCAGACTGTTGTTGCAAGAGATGCTGTCCACATTCCCGGCTCCACAGGCAATTCTGCAGCACCCTGGTATTCTTGTACTTCTAAGTATGGCTATGCAACATCCCAGCTGCTCACCCCTTCCTCCCTTCATTCTCAATCAGTATCTGGAGTCACATTACATCAGGAGAAACTGCTTCCTCCTTCCAGAAATTGTTAGGGAGGTTTCCTGGCCACTGTTTGGGAAGTACTTAGAGTGATTAGGCAGGTCCATCTGTGTCTGCCAGGTTAGTCTTACCTCCGGAGGCAGATGCTGCCCACAAGCCAGCAGATTGTCAGAATGCTGATGGTGAGAAAGCCATGTAGCAAGGTATGGCAATGACATAGAATACAAGCAGCCCCGAAGAAGCAATCTCCCCTCTTTATGGGCCCTAGGCAGCAGCAAGCACCAGCATGTGGTCCATGGTAGCAGAGTCGAAATTTAGGACCTGAAGGTAGAAGTGAGTGGAAGCCCTGACTGTGACAAGCTGTCTTTCCCTGGTATCTGTAAGCTCCTGTTGATCTGGCCTAGACAGTGTGTTAGATCTCCCAAGGAAATGCCTCTCAGCTCCAACCTGTCCATTTTTCTCTTCTCTTTCTTCATTGTTTATAAGTTGACTATGTTTGCATTTTGTCTATGTTCAGTACCGTGGTAGGTATTCTTGGGCTAGAAGTAAATAATTCAGGCTTGATCTTAGAGTGCACATAATAGTATAGCATAGGAGTGAGGACACCATAGCCTACAGGCCACAGCCTGTTTCCATGTAGTACGTAAACCAAGAAGAGTACTCATGTGTTTCCAAGGTTATTAGGAAGAAGAAAAAGAAAGAGAGAAGGGAATGAGTGTGCAATGGAGATGGTGCCTGGTCTACAAAGCCTAAAAGCTTTACCATCTGACCCTTTTCAGAGAAAGTGTGCCAGCCCCAGTCCAGTTGATAAAATCAGGTAAAGATGAAGTACACCTGTATGCTGCTTTAAACACAGATTTCTGTGACTCACCTGTTGTATGTCAGTGATGCAGAATATAAAGTAATGCTTGTAAGGCTCTTATGAGTGCATACATTTCAAATGGGTACCAGTGCTGTGGTGGCACAGAATTGAGTCTTCAGAAACAGTCTTTCGGTGTGCTTGGAATGATCTCTCCTGGTGGTGATATTTCACCCAAGACATTAGTGGCCAGGATAGATCAAAGACTTCAACATAAATCCAGCCACACTGAACCTCATAGAAGAGAAAGTGGGAAGTAGCCTTGAACACATGGGCACAGGAGACCACTTTCTAAATATAACATCAGAAGCACAGACCCTGAGAGCAACAATTAATAAATGAGACCTTCTGAAACTGAGAAGGACAAAGGACACCATCAATAAGACAAAATGGCAGCCTACAGAATGGGAAAAGATCTTTACCAACCCTACGTCAGACAGAGGATTGATCCCCAAAATATATAAAGAACTCAAGAAACTAGTCATTAAAATATCAAATAATCCAATTAAAAATGGGATTCAGATCTCAAATGGCCGAAAGATACTTAAGGAAATGTTCAACATCCTTAGCCATCAGGGAAATGCAAATTAAAACAACTCTGAGATACTATCTTACTCCAGTCAAAATGGTTAAGATCAAAACACCAACGATAGCTTATGGTAGAGAGGATGTGGAGTAAGGGGAACACTCCTGCATTGCTGGTGGGAGTGCAAACTTGTACAACCACTCTGGAAATCAGTTTGGCGATTTCTCAGAAAATTGGGGATCTACCTACCTCAAGACCCAGCAATACCACTCTTGGGTATATACCCAAAGGATGCTCATTCATACTACAAGGACATTTTCTCATCTGTGTTAACAGCAGCATTATTCATAATAGCCAGAGCCTGGAAACAACCTAGATGCCCCTAAACCGAAGAATGGTTAGAGAAAATGTGGTACATTTGCACAATTGAGTCCTATTTAGCGGTAAAAAACAATGACATCTTGAAATTTGCATGCAAATGGATGGCACTAGATAAAGCCATCCTGAGTGGGTTAACCCAGACCCATAAAGACAAACATGGTGTGTGCTCACTCATATGTGGTTATTGGATGTAAAGCAAAGGATAACCAGCCTGTAGTCCACGACCTCCGAAAAACTGGGGAACAAGGAAAACTCTAAGAGAGACATACATGGATGCCCCAGAAAGGGGATATAGACAAGATCTCCGGAGAAAATTGGGAGCATGGATTGGGGGGAGAAGGGAGGATAGAAGGGGAGGAAGGAGGAGAACGTGAGGGAATGGGATGGTTGAGATGGGGGAGGACAGAGGGAGAGCAAGGAAAGAGATGTGTTGAATGTGTGAGCTCTCATGGGGCTAGCATGAAATGCCCAGGAATCACAAGGATGACCCCAGCTAAGACCCTAAGTAGTATTGGAAAAGGTGCCTGAACTGGCCTTGCCCTGTAATCAGATTGATGACTACCTTAATTGTCACCATAGAACCTTCATCCAGCAGCTGATAGAAGCAGAGGAGATGCAGAGATCCAGAGCTAAGAACTGGGTTGGCTTCCAGAGACCAGTCCAAGAGAGGGAGGAGCAATAATTTGAACAAAGGGGTGAAGACCATGATGGGGATACCCATAGAAACAGCTGACCTGAACTAGTGGGTGCTCACTGACTCTAGGCTGACAGCAGGGGAACCTGCATGGAACCAAACTAGGCCCTCTGAATGTGGATGACAGAGGTATGGTTGGGGCAGTCTTTGGGGTCACTGATAGTGGGACCAGGATTTATCCCTAATGCTTGAACTGGCTTTTTGGAACCCATTCTTTTTGGAGGGATACATTGCTCAGCCTAAATATAGAGGGGAGGGCCTTGGTCCTGCCTCAAAGTAATGTGTCAGACTTTGTTGACTCCCCATGGGAAAGCTTACCCTCTCTGAGGAGTAGATGGGAGGTGGGGTGGGGAGCGGGAGGAGGGGAGGGAGTGGGACTGGGATAGGTATGTAAAATTAGAAAAGATCGTTTTAAAAATTTAATTAATTAATTTAATAAAAATGTAATTGAAAAAAGCCAAAGAAGAAGCCTGCTTGGGGAGGAGTTTCTGCAAAAGCCCCCAGGCAGCCAAGAACTTGACACTCTAGGCTATGGCATGATGCACGGTGCATTTGACAGTTCTTTTGTGGTTGCTGTTTCTTAGATACTTTCTTAGTTTGTTGTCAAGGTTTTCATATGCATGTTTTCCTTGACACAGTTACTTCAGATTAATAATGACTTAATGTTGGAAGGATGTATCAGCTTTGTTTCCCAACATTGTTTGTGCTAGCAACTGCCCCATGTGAGAGAGTATATGTCCAATATGAGTATTTGTTAACTGTAAGCACAGCATTATAGATGTCAGTGATTGCTGTGACAATCTCGCTTGTGAAAGCAGAGCAGTGTCCTCTTTGGACATGGTTGTGTCCACTCCTGGGACCTGGACTGCTCTGATCCACTGCAGAGTTGTCTGGGGGATGCAGGCTGGTAGTGGGTTTATCGGGTCTAAATAATGACGAGTTTCTTTCTAGTTCCTTCCTTCATTCCTTCCTCCCTCTTTCCCTCTTTCTTTCCTTCCTGCCTACCTGCCTGTTTGCTCCTCCCTCTTTCCTCCTCTCCCTCCATCCTTCCTTCCCTCCCTCTCCCTCCCTTATGATAAGGTTCATCAGCTGTCTGTATTTCCCACTTGTACATTCATTCTTCTTTCTCCCGTGGCTCCAGAGCTTATATTAAGAACAGAAGTTGGTCATATTGTTTCTCAAAGGGTCCATTCTCTAGAGGTACTTAATATTTATGAAGCCAGAACAAACTGACAACTTCACACTAATTCTGATAGTCATTGAAATAACTTTCTGTAACAGAGGCCAAAAGCTTAGAATCAAGAGAACTTTTGAAAATTGTTAGTAAAAGCCAGAGGCTTGTCAAATGCCCCTTCTGAGCTCTGATTTCGTCAAACTGCATGGTTCCCAGTATAACCCAGGAAATTACTTGTATGGGGTCACACTGTCACCTACCGCTAAGAATAAAGCCATCCTCTCTGTGGCTGCTTTGCCCTGAGCACGATGCTTTCTGCTCATACTGCAGAAACAATGTACCCTGTGGCATTACCTAGTAGGCAGCGAAAACGTTGACTACCAGGTAATTCAGTAAACCCCAGTCTGTGACGTTTCTCAAAAGTGAGTTACTTTTTTGGATCCAAATCACACTTTTATATATATTAGTGAATATATTTGGACAAATTGGAATTGGTAAAATGACTGAACTACAATGGTCTAGATTAGAAATTGCTTTAAACCAAAACTATAAAACCATAATGTTATTGTAGGATTGGCATGTTCACCTCTTATCTGTGAGGTTCTTAGTTTTTGATGTAATCATTTTTAGTATTAATAACTATCAAAGCAACAGGAACTAGTTGATTATTAGCAAGAATCGTGAAGCTATATGTTCCTTCTATCGTTCAAAATGATAAGGATTGTGGAAAAAAACAAACGGAAATCTCTAACGTCTCCGTGTTTTAATCATGAGAACTCCCATGTCCTGTCAGAGCTTCCAACATTTTGATTTGTTTTTACCTGGACTGCTGTGAAGCTGATGGTTGGGGCCAGGCCGTTTTCATCTTTTGATCACACGCCACATGCCTTCCTCATAAGGTTCTCAGCTTAGTTCTGGCCTTAGCAACCACCATCACTGCTTTGACTCAAACTGAAACTTCTCTCTGCTTTAGAGTTCACTTTCAAAGGTCTATTTGCATCTTCCGACACTGGGTTGAAAATTTCATTCATGAATCTTCTTTGGGCATATTCTTTGTGGTGTGAGTCCTTGGATTTCCATGACACCTTTCCTAGAGCTCCGGAGGGATGTCCAGTGAGGAGGGAGCTATGGATCAGACCCACAGTCGAGGCACTGATCCTTTTTTCTCTTTGCCTTCTTGTGCCCATGGCACAATTCTCCTCCGTGGTAATTATTGGAATAAAGTAATTTCGAAAGTGAGTCTTTCTGATCAAATTTCCTGAAAAGTCTCACTGATTTTTACTTCAAAATATACTCAGCTGCCTTCTAATTAACAAATTGTAACTAAAGAAGGCCTCCTACTCAGTGAAAGAAGAAAGCCACTTACAGGATAATTCACGGTATTGATCTAATTGAGTGAAATGGTTTCTGTATAGTTAACATTAGAAACCATCTACATCGCTGACTTATAGGCATTTTTGGTGCAGAACTGAAACTGTGGACAGTAACAGTCATGATTGTTGACAGGAATTCCAGGTATATTGTGCCCCAGATGCTCTGGCCTGTACTTTTGCATATCTTATGATACGTAAACCTCCGTGCACCCTTCTGTGGGCAATTACCAGTTTAGCCTGTGTAGCAGAAGACAGCTGTGGCTTAACAAGATTCAGTGACAGCTAGGATTTAAATCTCAGAACTGATCTATAACTGCATTATGACCCTGCTCCAGGTAATCCATTGGCAGTGTCCCCAGGTAAGTGTGACAACCTTCAAACTCCTTCAGAATGTCATGGCAAACCTGGAAGCCCAGCATCAGGAACAGAATGTCCCTGTCAAGCCCTGCAAGTGACCAATTCCTCTCATCTCTGAAGAGTGTGAGTGTACCTCTGCAGAGTGGCAGTCCTAGCTGAAGGCATCAGAGCATGAAGCCAGAGCTGCTCCTTAATGGTGGCAGGTTGTTCAGCAATAATCTCTTCCACAGGGACATAGCTGTGCAAACTTGAGATAAAAATTCACTCTGACCACTGAAAGAACAAACTGCACAGTTTAATGCAAGAATTAGCAAGCAATGGATTATCAGAGACTCATCTTAGACAATGACTGTGGCTAATAATGGTTTGTTATCCAGAGTCCAGTGCCCATCTAAGCACAGGAGGTGATGTGGATGTGGGAGTTGCCCTGGTCCGTGGCAAAGTGCTTACCCCTTCACACACTCACTGTTGTTTTGTTAACTAAGTAAAATGCAAACAGTTCTGTGTGCTGGATCTACCATGAGTGCCTATGACTCTTTACAGACAAGAACATTGGGCCAGCAAGATGGCTCAGCAGGTGAAAAGGTCCTTTGCCACCAAGCCTGACCTCCTGAATTTGATCTTCACATGGTAGAAGGAAAGAACTGATTCCCAAAGGTTTTCCTCTGACCACCACATGTGAACCCCCCCACATATACATTTAATCACAAATTAAAAATAAAACCAAAACACTGCCAGGCCTAGTGGTACCAGTGTATAGTTCAGCTACCTTGAGAGTCTGAAGGAAGAAAGATCCACAGTACACACCAAGGATCCAGGACAGAGTACATTCAAGGACAACCCAGGCAATGATTTAGTGAGGCCCCATGTGAAAAAGTAAAAAGAAGACTGTATATATATCTTCTGGTAGAATACTTGCCAAGGACATGCAAGAACCTGAGGTCAGTTCCCAGTGCCACACAAAAAAAAAAATTACAGAAATTAAGCACAAGTAAGAGTGGGGGAAATAGCATCAGGAACCCCCATGCATACAACACATATACTGCAGTTTGTCTCTCGTTTCTTCACCCAAACCTCCTTTTCATTTGCTCTTAGAATTTTCTGGACTATTTGAAGCAAGTGTAAAACACATAAACACATCTCTCATTTTATCTAGAAATACTTCCAGATGTATCTGTGTGTATCGCTCACTAACAGGAATGATTTTTTTCTTTCTTTTGTTTTTGTTTTGTTTTGTTTTTCGAGACAGGGTTTCTCTGTAGCTTTGGTGCCTGTCCTGGCACTAGCTGTTATAGACCAGGCTGGCCTCGAACTCACAGAGATCCACCTGCCTCTGCCTTCTGAGTGCTGGGATTAAAGGTGTGTGCCACCACTGCCCGGCTAACAGTAATGATTTTAAAAGACACAGTGTCAGCTCCACACACTTCTATATCTAATTCTTTAATGTCAGATCATTCCCAGTCTGCCTTTGAGCTCCCCTGTTTGTCTCAAGCATACTTCCTTTTTTGAAAGGTTTATTTATGTGTGTGTGCATGTGTGCATGTGTGTGTGCACTATATGCATGCGGGTGACCACAGAGTTCAGAAGGTGTTGGATCCCCTGGAACTGGAGTCACTAAAGTTTTAAGCTGCCTCATGTTAAATGCTGAGAATTGAATCAAGGTCCTCTGGAAGATGAGTAGTGCTCTTAACCACTGAGCCATCGCTCCAACACCTCAAACATATTATCATTACAGTTAGCTTGTTCATATGGGGATCCAAAACAGTTAGAAGCATCAGTGAAGAAGAGCTGTGGTCCCAAGTAATGGACATCACTATCCATTTTCCTTTTCAAAGTGTGGTTAAGGAAATAAGCTTAGGTAAGAAACTGTCAAAAACATCACCTCACCCATAAAGGTGAAAACATCTATTACTTGACCATTTCAGAGAGTTTCTGATTACCTCTTTTAGAATATTAGCCATTCAGTCTTTATGCCAGTTTTGAATAGAATTCTTGGCAGTTAGAGAGCATGTCGTGATTCTGTTACTCTAGAATTTATAATATTTGCTTTAAAATGGAACTGTGCAGGAGAGCATGTTTCTTTGGTTTCCTGTTAGGTATATATTTTTGAGGTCTGTGCTTGTGTGTCAGTATTTCATTCTTGTTTGTTACTGAGTAGTATTCCACCCAAGATAATGACTCTTGCTTCTTTGCAATATCTGGTGATTAAGAATAGTTCTCCTTGGATATAGTTTAAGGGAAAGTTTTTGTTTTGACATACACTTTTAGTTCTGTTTGGTTGACTGTGGGAGCAGGGATGTGAGTCACCCAGTAAGTGTATGTTTAACTCAGTAATCCACTGCCATGCTGTTTTAAAAGGGTGTGACTCTACCGTCCTAATAGTACGCGAGTATTTGAGTTCTTCCGCGTCCCTTCCAGCTTTTGCTACTATCAGCCTTTAATTGTAGCCACAGTAGGGCATACTGTCCTATAACTTCTAATTTATGTTCCCTAGTGTCTAGTGCTGATGAGCAGCTCTTTGTGTGCCAAAGGTTTTAGTTGGTGTGATAATATTTTTAATATTTTTCAGTTTTTGAGTCCCACCCTACCCTCACCCCTGTTAGGGATCAAGCACAAGGTCTCAAGCATGTTGGGCAAATGCTATATACTGGTGCCTTGTCCCTAGCCCTGACTTATAAATTCTTGTAAACCTGGACAGAATCCATTTGTCAGTAACGTGCTCTATAAATTTTAAGAGGTTTTTTTTGTTTAACTGCATCTTCCAAAAAAACTAAGTTTATGATTTTATGAGGTCTCTTTTTATCATGTCTTAATTTTATAGAGCATTTTTTTGCAGTTCCTTAAGAATGTCTTGCCTAATCCAATTCTAAACTTTCTATATTTAATTAATTAATTTTCTTTTTTGAGACAGAGTCTCACCAAGAGGTCCAGACTTCTCCTGGCTTGGCTTTGAGTAGCAGGATGTGGGGACCCCCACCCCAATTGTTTTAATTCATAAGTGTAGGTCTGTATTCTGCTTCAGTTTTATATATGGTGTGAGGTTAAGGACATAGTTCTAATTTTTTCATATTTAATATCACTATTGTAGAAGCATCTGTTGAAAAGACCAAATGTCCCTCACTGAATTGCTTTAGCACCTTTGTAAAAACATCATTGGACCATATGTGATGGTTGAGTTTTGATTCTCAACCTGAATAGATTAAGAACTGCCTAGGACACTAGTGAGCCACATTTTTGGATGTATCTGTGGGAACGATTCAAGAAACATAACTGAGGGAGGAAGGTTCCCCAGACTGTAGACACTACATCCCATTGTGTGTGGTCTTGGACTAAATGAATAAGAATCAAGGAGAAAGCCAGCCATTCAGCAGCAACTCCCCTCTCTGCTCTGATCTGCATAGACCTAACAAGAAACTTCATGGTCCAGCTACCATCATTTCATCCCTGGTGTGATGGACTCAAACATGACCCCAAACCCATCCTTCTCCCTTAAGCTGCTTCTTGTCCAGGATTTAGTCATGTGAGCAAATGTAAATATAGATCTGGTCTATCCCAGTGATCTGTATGCTCAGCCCTCACTTGATATCAAGTCTTGAGAGCAAGTTGGACAAGTCATTAATTTCTTTAGATTTATTTTACTTTAATTATGTGTATGTATGTGTGTCTGTGTGTGGGTATGTGCACATGAGTGCAGGTGCCCACAGAGGTAAGAAGAAAGTTTCAGATTTTCTAGAGCGGAAGTTACAGGTATTTTTGAGCTACCACCATGGATGCTGGCAATCCAGCTGGGTCCTCTGCCAGAGCTCCTAACCACTGAGTCATCTCTCCAGCCCCTATTATTTTGAAGATAAGGTCTCCCTGTATAGTGCAGGCTTACAGTCCTCCTGTTTCTGCCTCCAGAGTCTTGGGATTTTTACAGATGTGTGCCACCATTACTGGCAACTTTATATTTCTGACTTCAGAATTATTTACGCTGTGTACACATCCTTTGCCTTTCCATTCATGTTCATCTTAGAATAAGTGTGTCAGTTTCTGCACAACAAACATGATTGGAATGCTGTGGAATTCAATCCTCTTTGGAAGAGAATGGCTATCTTAGAAGTACTAAGTTTTATAGTTCATGAACATGACTTACATTTCTATTTTAGTTATTTTTAATTTCCCATGGCAATGTTTTATGGTTTTCAGAATACAGGACTTGTACTTTTTTTTTGTTAAACTAATTCCTAAGTGTGTTTTAACCTGTTATGAATGAAGTTTTTATATTTTCATTTTCTAATTGTCAGTTGTTAATATATAGAAGTACAAAGCAAGGCATGGTGGTGCACACCTTTAACCCAAGCACTAGGGAGGCTGAAGCAGGATGAGGAGTTTCAGATCAGCCTGGGCTGCATAGTTAGTTCCCGGTTAGCTTATTCTAAATACTGTCAACTGTGGGGGAGGGCAGTTCTTTTTGCTTTTGACCTTTAGTAGATTTCTTAGGCTATGTATAATTGTGTCATCAAGAAATATAGAGCTGGGGATATCAGTCAAAGTGCTTACCTACCGTGTAAGAGGGCCTGAGGCCAGCACTAGCTCCAGCACTGAGATAGGCTGAGAGAAGTCCTGCTTCTTCCTTCCTTCCATACCTTCCCCATTCCCTTTCTTTTCCTTCTTCTTCCCCATAGCTCCAGACTTGACCTACCTGCACAGGGGTTTGTGCCTTCTGCCCTGTGGCCCCAGACCTGACCTGCACAGAGTCTGCTCACTGCACATTCATTTGTCCTGCTTGTGGTTCAGGCACTGTCAAGACACGGACTGCCAGGATGTTTGGTATCTTCTCTGAAATGGCTCACATTCTTGGAGCAAATGAACGTAAAAGCCACACAGACATGGTAGTACATACCTGTCATGCCCACAGTTGGGAGGCCCAGGGGCAAGAATCACAAGTGTACAATGAGACTCAGTTCCAAAAGCCAAACAAATATAACTTAACAATGAGACAGTCTTTAAAGTGTAATGCTAGGTATACACCAGTTATTATGGGAACACAGGGTGGGAGCACCCAGCTTACTAGAGCAGGAAAGCTGGAAGAACACTTTAAGCTGAAGGATTAGCATAAACAAAGATACTGAGAGAAGAAATGGTCAAGTGTTTGTGAAGAACTCTAAGTGACTCCAATTTCTCAAGTGTCTGGTGGATCCCAGGAGTGGTGAGAGATTCTGCTCAAAAGGTCATCAGAGGCCAGAACACAGACAGCACTGCATACCAGTCTGATGTTTGACTGTATCTCCAGAAGAGAAAAAGGGCTCGGTAGCAAAGCAGAATGTGTTTGCTTTTAACAAGTAGATTAGTCTGGTACTGTAGAAGTCTGGTGCGGGCTGGAAAGCAGCAGGCCCGAGAAAGTAGTCCAGCAGACAGTGATTAAATCTGCAGCAGAGTACTCTTTACCAAGGGTGGAAGGGGAGAAAAAATTTAAAGAAATCTTTTACAAGTAAAGCTTGTTGGTAGACTCTGTGCAGAAGATCTATATAAGGGTATAACAGTGTTTCTGGGCTGGGACCATGACTCAGCTGGTCAAGTGCCAGTTGTGCAAACATGAAAACCTGCGTTTGGATCCCCAACACCTACAAAAAAAAACTAGGTATGCTCAATTATGTCAGTCACCCTAGTGGGGGTGGGGGACGGATGAACAGGGCTGATCCCTGAAGCTCAGGGGCCAACCAGTTTAGCTAGTTGGTGCACTCTGGATTCAGCAAGAGATCCTGTCTCAAAAGATAAGATGGGGAATGATTGAGGGAGACACTTAATGGTGTTGCTCTCTGGCCTCCTCACATGTGCATGCCTATATGCACACAAAAAAATGAAGGTATTTCCAGGCTTCTTTAAACATCTAGGCAGCGGATGCCATCAGTTAAAGCAAGGATTTGTTCAGAGGACTAGACTGGAGATGATGAGGGCAGAATGAGAGATGTTGTACTTAAGAGCCTCTGGGCATCCGTATGAATAAGGAATGAGCCAACATTCACATGGAACAGTGTCCATTCCAGGCCAGAAACCCCTGGTCTTCCCAGTCCAGAAGGTGCTGCACTATTTGGCCTGATATATGGATTTGCCTGTCCTCTGACTTCGTATTCATGGGAACTGGTTTGGGACTCATTCTTCTTCTTTTTTTGTTTTTGTTTTTTTAATTTAGTTCATGTACATTAGTGTTTTGTCTGCATTTATGTCTGTGTGAGGGTTTTGGATCTCCTGAAACTAGAGTTACAGACAGTTGTGAGCTGCCATATGTGGGTACTGGGCATTGAACCTGGGTCCTCTGGAACAGTGGCCAGTGCTCTTAACTGTTGAGCCATTGTTTCTCCAGCAGGAACTCAAGAAGCAATGTTAAATTCTTGTTGTCTCAAAGAAGTGATCTGAATTCTTGAGATGCCCTAACTTAGGTGTACTAAAAGAGTGTTTAGGAGAGACTTCTGAACTAAGAATGGCCTTTGGTTAAATATAAGGCTTTGCCCTCCAATGGGAGGAGCGTGAGGGCATGTCAAAACACAGCTCATCTCACACAGGTCAAATGCAGTTTGATTCCACCTCGATGAGTTGTCAGGTTCACAGGGACAGAAAGTCAAAAAGTGGTTGCCAGGATCTGGGCCAGCAGGAAGCTGTATTTATAATATGGAATTGCCATGATGAGAAACACTCTGGAGATGGATAGTGCACATGGTTGTGCAGCAATGTAAACATACTCATGCCGCTGGCTGAAAAGCTGAATTGTATTACACTTTGCCATTACTTTAAAAAAAATGAAAAAATTAAAAACCACAACCCGAAAATTAAGCAGCATTTCTTCAGTACCAGTCAGTGTTTTCTCCACCTAGTACATCCCATTCAGAGGTCACTGGACTAATAAAACATGACCTCCAGTATAGGTGACAATAGTGTCACAACATAAACAGCACCGTTTGTTGAGTGCTCACTCTGTACAAAGCACTGTGCAGAGTGTTTCACACCTGTAACTCAGTATCATTTTCTCAACAGCCCATGAGGTTGGGTCACTCTCCCCTCTTTACAGGAAGAGGAAACTGAAGCACCCACAAGTCCTTCGGCTGCAGTGGGAGGAAATAACGTGTACACCAAGGCCTGCTTGCAGGTCCCCTGTTCCCCTCCCTTCACCAAGGCTTTCTTTCTTGGCAGTCATGGGAACAGCTTGAGCACAGTCAGTGGCCTCACTGGTCTCACCCATTTTTCCCAATACACCGTAAGATAATACCATTTTCTGGATAAGTGCCATGATTTCAGAGAGGTTGGCGAGTGCACACACCCCTGCCTCTTCGGCAGCAGGCAGAGGCCCCAGCGAGGTGTATGATCGTGAGACTCTCAAGCTCGGTGGATGTGGTGGGCAGGAAGCCCAATTTCTTGTTTCTTCCTTAAAATGGGGTCTTTGGGATTCTCCAGTGATCCCTCTGGTTCTCCAGCTATGAGAATGGCCCTTTGTGCTGTGGGCCTTTTGAACAGTCCTAATGTTGAAAAGGTAGATTAAGGCTTTCTGGTCTCTAGGGAAACCACAGGACCTGCCCTTGATCAACAGCCTTTGCATAAAGGTGAGCCTAGGAAAGATGACTACTAAAAGAATCTCTCAAGTGTGGCTGGGGCCAGGGAATGAACAGTTGCCTCACAGTATATACTAACCCCACAGTATCTCATTGAAGTTGCTGTCTCTTCCCATTCTTTCTCGAGAAAGCTCAAAGTTTAGCTCATGTACTGTTACAGCTAGTCCTTCCAATGCGGTGTGGAGGCTGATGTGGCTCTCTTATGTACCCCAAGAGGGAGTGGAGTTTGACATTCAGGCTTTAAGTTGGCTTTACTGAACACTAAAGAGCTAGGGCTGATGATGACAACCCTGTTCTAGAAGTACTCGTAAGTAGGCTCCCATGCTCAGATTTCCTGTGGCCTTCTCAATGAATGTTGTCCTATTAATCTCTGGCTATGGTAATACTCTTTATTTTTACTTGGATGTATGTGTGGAAACCTCATATAACTTTTAAACTATCTCCTGTGACAGACATTGAAAGAATGTGCAGAATATATCCTTAAGCTCATGTTGGATGGAGAGCTCAGAGTTTTGCTCTCAACAAAACCCTCTCCAAATTCCAAAGGCTGTTTTATGTTTGCAGAAGAGAGGAACCCAAAACCCTCAGTTCTGTGCTCTGCCACAGCCCCTCAATGAGGAGGTAGACTTTTCAGCGGGACGGTACTTACCACTGTTTACCGGATAGAAACATGCTCAGTTGCCCTCAACCAAAGGGATATAGTACTTCAAAAAGTTCCTTCTAGGAGATGATCAACCAAGACTGTGGACTCAGTAGACTCCATGGAGAGTAAACAGGAGACCATACGTCCTGGTGTTCAAAGACAGTTTACTCCAATACATTCATTGTAGCCACTGTTCAGAGGGCCTGTAGAAAACTAGCCTGTTGGAAAGAATTAGTTCTTGATTTCAGCTTTTCAAGTTTGATTTGGGGGTTCCCCATCTGGGTAATGGAGGAAAGGTACATAACTTCAGGCGTGCATGCGAGTGTGGAGACCAGAGGAGTCCTCCATAGATTTTGTTCACCTGTTTGTGAGACAAGCTTCCTCTTTGAGCTGGAACTCACTAATAGGGATAAGGGGGGCTGGCCAGCAAGCCCCAGGAATCCATCTGAATCTGCCTCTTGGGGGTTGGGATTACACATATATACCACACCCATCTTCCTTCTGTGAGTACTGGGGTTTGACCTCAGAGCCTCAAGCTTGCACGCCAAGCCATAAAGACTGAGCTATCTTACTAATCTCTCAAGTTTGACTTCTTTAACAACTACAAAGTCCTTTGAAACTATGCAGATTTATTTTTAATATTTGAGAGACACCAATATTGTTTTGAAGCCACAAATGCCCTAAGGATGCACTGATGGTGGCTGGAGTGGTTTTGCTGTTCGTCTCTATGTTTACCATAGGATTAATCCTAGTTGCCAAACCTTTTTGAGATCACTGCCTTCTTTGCCCATTTCTCCCAACAGGAATATCTTGAATAACTGTAGGACAATATTAACAAGCAGGACATTGATAGAGACACTGAAATCAAGAGACAGAAGTCCACTATTCCCCACCTCTTGCCATTTTGTCCTCACAGCTCCTTCCCCATGAATGCCTAAAGCAGAGCCTTCTCCCAGTCTCCTGTTTGGTGGACCCTCCATTCCCTCTAACCTCCCCCACCCCCAATTTGGCCCTGTGCTTCAGGCAGGATATAGGGCATCAGAGGAATCAGGTTGTGCCCTTCTCCCTTCCACAAAGTTCCCCAGCCACAGTTCAGGTACATGGCTCCACCTCACTGCAAGGAGACTGGGCAAGCTGGGTGTGCTGGAGCAAGTTTAAGATTCTGGCACTTAGGAGGTTGAGGCATGAAGAACAAGAGTTCAAGACTCGCCTGGTCTGTATGAGTCCCTAACTCATAAAGCAACAATGAAGCTGAGAAGTGTGCCTGACTGTGCCCAGGAACTCAAGAAACAATGCTGGTGAGCACATGGTCAGGAAGACTCATGAGAGACCCAGCGCTTGCTGAGGGACTGGATGGAGAAATGGGGTTGAGTTCTTTGCAAAAGTGGCAGTTTACACACCATGATGATGAAATTGGAGAATCCTAATGTTAAAAAGCAAGTTCCAAGAGACATGCAGTATAATTGAATTTTCATATAAAAAAGTCAAAAACGGTAAAACCCAGGGATATATAATTCTTCATTGAAGCCATGGTTTTTAATAAGGAAAGAGTGCCTATAGGCATTTTAATATAGACTGTATTTGGGAGAGGCAAGGGAGCAAGTAGGCCCAATGTGTTTGTTCTCAGAGAGAGTCACTTCAGACACACTGGGGAGGGTGTGTTTTTGATTTTGTTGTTGTTGTTGTTGTTTGTTTTGTGAGACAGGATCTCACCAAGTAGCCCTAGCTAGCCTAGAACGCACCAAGTAAACCAGGCTGGCCTGAAACTCACTGTAAGAACACAGAAGGGCTGATTCCTCATTAGAATGGGGATTCTTATTCATTGATTTTTCTAATGCTTGTTTGTATGGTTTCTGTAGGGGGGTATGTGTGCACATGTATGTATACACACTTGCATGTACGAGCATGCACATGAATATAGACACATGTTTAGGGGTACCCTTGGAGGCCACAAGAGGGTGTGTGTAACTCTAGTCTCTGAAAGCAGACTCTTAACCATTGAGCATCTACCTCTCTAGCCTTCTGTTTTGGTTTTGGTTTTTGTTGAGACCAAGTCTCTTGTAGCCCAGGCTGGGCTCCAACTTGCCACATAGCCAAGATTGACTTGAACTCTTGATACTCCTGCCTCAGTCTCTCAAATGCTGGGATTACAGCCAGGCACTCCCACACAAGGTTTCATAATGCTTTTGAAGTGACTCACTTTGGGACTCAGTCTACCAAGTATCACAAATGTTGATCCCTATTTTTTATCAGCCCTAGTGCCTATACCATATCTTACCTGGCATGGTGGTTGCCTTGCAGTTCACATGAACCGTAAACCAGATTTATCTATTGACTCAGTTGTCACTGGGAGCTCCGCGTGTAGTATCTTTACACCTACTGTGGAAATTATTTTCCTGCAGAGAAATCCTGCAAAAACCGTATCACAGTTCCTTCTGACGAAAGGCAGACTTTGCATGTCTAAGTTTAGTAAATATCATCTATTTAAAAGTATCTTGGCCAGGCATGTTGGCACATGCGTGCAATTCCAGCACTTGGGAATCTGGAGCAGAGGAACCTTAAGTTCAAGGCCATCTTGGGCTATATACGATATTGTGATTTGACTCAAAATAATAAAGTCTTGTACCTACAGAGATGCAAATCAGAGCAAACCTTAAACCAACCCCAACCACAAACAAAATCTCTTTTATCTTCAAATGCAAGGCCTAAAGGACCCACCACTGTACAAGCTGCCAGCCCAGCCCTTTGCTTCTCTGGCTGCTGCAAACGTGTAGTCTATCCAGAATAGCTCTGCATTTGCCTTCCTCTGCTCTCCACCTTCCCTGTCTTCAAAGTCTCCCAGTCTCCACCCTCTGCTGGGGATTCTGTGCTCTCTGTACCCACAATGAGTCAGCATATGGATGCGTACCTACGGTTCCAGGGAAGTGGACCGGGTTATCAAAAAGCCCAATCTGTCTAACCAAAGATAAAAATCAAGGGATTTTTTATGGCAACCAAAAGAGTCAGCTCAGCAAATTTGCTCTGGAACATACAGTACCAGTCCTTTGGGAAATACCTAGCTAAGGAGTGACTTTTGGTCTCCTGGGTACAATGCTGGCTGCTGGGCAGACAGCAGACCCTTTGTAAGAGGAAAACAGACCCGGTCATAGCTGGGTGGTGACGAGATAAAGGCAGGCCACTCCTGTTTGAATGTTTGTCATTTTGGTGGGGATTTTGTTTAACAAGTTCCTACCTTATCTGTCCCTTTTCAGATTTATAGCTCTAGGGCCCATAAAAGGGAGGCCACAGATATGAACACAAGCGGTGGAGAGAGTGAAAATAAACCCAGGCTCTTCAATAAAAATGGTTCCCAGATATTTTGGATTTTTCTTTTCTTTTACAGCAAAGATCAGTCTCAGAGGCTCCAGTAGTGTTTGACTAATGATAGTGACAGCACTCAGCTAACTCTGTATGTAATAAACACCGGAGGGGTAGCCTTGGCATTTCTTATAGCATGTTTGTATTTTCCATTAACTCCATATTGGAAAACTGTTATGTTTACTATTATAACTCAATTAGAAATTATTTTATTGAATACTTGGGTCAGGTAGTTTATTAGGTACATGAATAAAAAATTATCCCCACCTCAGAAAATCATTATGCCTCACCACTCAAGGAAAGAATATTTAAATTCTCTCCTTTTTAAAACCATGACCATATTCAGGGCAGGGACTTTACTGTGACATCTGCAGCCATATGCACACTCTACAGTCTTTATGCTTTGGAGGGTTGCTCATGGCTACTGTTGTATTTTCCTGCACATAAGCCAGATAGGACCTTAATCTGAACCAAGAGCTGACCTGTTCTTCACCTGCATGCCGTGAGGGTTCCTTCAGTCTGTTGACATTTTCTTTAGCTCCTGTGGAAGAGAATGAGTCTTCGCTTCATTCTAAATCGCACCAAGATCTGTCGCTTATGAAACACTCCAAGATACAAATCATAATTGCCATTTTACAACTCAGAAGATAGAATGCAGAGCTTGGTGGCATGCCTGAGATCCCACAGGTGATACGTGTGGAACTGGGTTTAAACAAAGTGCTGAGTGTCCAAACTCAGCCCCAGCTCCTTCTGTTCTGCCTCCATTTGTCTGACGCACACAGTGATGTAACATCATCACTGGTCCTGTAGATATGATCTTGCTCTGCTTCCCTGAGATTTGAGTCAGAACTGCTAGGGATGCGGGTACATGGAGCTAGCACATACAGATTGTGTGCCAGAGCCTTTGGGATGAAAGAGAATGTGGAGCATCTTGTTGTTCCTTTAACACAGCTTAGGTCTTGGTAGAATGTTTGCCACTTTCGTAGCTGGAAATGAAAGGAAGCAGCTGTTGCACACACGGGGACATCTTCAGCAGGTGAAGGGCTGAGGAATTGCACCCATTATCCCCTGAGGAGATTTTGGTAAACGTAAGGTGGTTTAATGTGCTTGATTTGATTGGGCCTGGAGCTGGACCAGAGCCAACACCTGCCTACCAGCAGGGCAACTTCCTGCTACATTAGGGAACTTGTTCCTTCAAAGTCTCCACCCAAGTATTGAACCAACACGACCTCTTCTCCTCATGGCCAGGCCCTCAGAGGGATGACTGCACTTCCGACCACAGTGACATGACTTGATCATAGTCGCCAGATACCATTTGCTTTGTTTGTTTTCTGGTTTGTTTGCTTTATTTTTAATTTTGGAGAGATCTGTTTATTAACCCATTGCAAAGGAAGCCAGCCCCTCATGCCCTTTACTGCGAGTGTTCCTTCGGCATGCCAAGCCAGAGACAATCCCCTGGTTTTGTAAAGGATTTTAGGTGAATGCAGAGGCATCTATCACCAATGCACTCCGATGGAACTATTAGATGAAAAAGAAAGACAAGCAGGCTAGCTACAGGAGGCAACACTGAGCAGCTTTGTATATGGAGTTGGGTCCGGGTTTCACTGGATGGATGTCCTAGCACTCAAACCCAGCACTCACTCTTAGCTTGTGACACTTACATGTTACAGTTAACTGCCTTGTGCCTGTCAGTTCTAGGCACTTGGTAGAGTTTCCTACACCTGCTTTCAGGGACATGAACTCTCTGTTGATGCAGAGAAAGAAAATACAGATGTGATAGATAAACGGCATCTGCAGAGAGAAGGAAAGGGAACATTATCTTGGCTGATAGGGAATTCAGAAAATCCTTTTGGGGAAGTATCCCAGCGGCATGGTTTTAAAATTCCAGTTGGATAGGTTACATAGTAGGACCCTGTCTCAAAACAAAGACCCCACTCTGAGGTGGCTACTTCACGACCTGATGAATAGGAGACAAAGGATTCTTTACAGAATTTAGACCAGTTTATCCCCAGGGTCTGTGACCACACTGTGCCCAAAACTAATTCGAAAGTCTATGAATAATAGAACATTTCTCCATGATAAAGTTATAAAAGCCAAATAAAACATCAAACTTTTTCTTAGAGGTTTAGACAACAGGGCTCAGTGACTTGAATATCTCATGAGAGAATAGTCATGAAGGCAGAACCCACTAAAACTTGTAGCTTGGAGAAGAAATAGAGGGGAGGATTGAACGTTAAGTAATAAAAGGGCAACTTATCATTGAAGTGAAGGCTCCAGAATAAGAGAGAAGCACTTGGCTCAGGTCAATGACTGAAGCCTCAGCTTAGGTCAGAGCAGTCTTTAAAGAAGGTGTGGCTTGGTACAGTGTACAGTGTGCCTTTGTTCCAAAGGGCAGGGCTATAGATAGAAAGCTAAGAATTGGATGGAGATTGTTTTTTTTTAAAGTGTGTGTGTGTGTGTGTGTGTGTGTGTGTGTGTGTGTGTGTCTCCAGAAGAGGGTGCTTTGGGAGCCAGCATTTCAGGCTGTTGCTGATCACCTGATGTGTGTGCTGTGAACCAAACTCTGGTCCTCAAAAAGAGAGTAAACTTTCTTAACTGCTGGCCATGTCTTCAGCACCAGGACAGAAAGTTTTGTTTCTTTTTTCTTTCTTTTTTTTGTTTTTGTTTTTATGACAGAGTAGAAATTCTTCATGGCTAACTGAAGTAAGCAAACAGTTAAGGGAGCCTCTCTCTCGTGTGAAAGGTGCAAGATGATCTAAGATGGCGCCAACCATCAAGTTGCTTTCCATCTAGCATGGATGTCTGTGAAGCTAGCAGTCATGTGGGAATCGGGAAGGATCTCTTCCTTCTACTTGGGAAAGCAGAGAGCCTTGAGAGAGGAGAAGTGGGAGGCAAAGGGCAGGCCCAGCAGCATCTGGCTTCATATAGACCAAGGAGAGTGTAATGCCTTTGTCACAGGAAGTCCTCTCTTTGCAGGAAGCCATCCTCACAGCCATATTGCTTTTAGCCAGTCTTCTAGAAAGCCACAGAATTGCTTTGCTCTGGCTGCTGAGAAAAGATAGGGTCTAACAGAGGCACAGAGCCGATAAGACGTGCTAGTGGGGGAGCTGTGCTTACCCAGTTTCCTTAACTGAGCATCTGCTCCAGCCGGCTTTTAATGGTTCCAGCACTTGGAGCAGCATACCGTTCCTCTGCTCTCGCCACTCTGTCCACTCCAGCACACTGCGCAGTGCAGCATGGTGAGCGCTTCCTGCCCTGGCTATAAAAAAAGAATCTCTGAGCCTTAAAATTCTGACCCTCCCACCACAAACCTCCCTGTACCTTGCCTTTCTTCAAGGGACCAGGGAAGATAAGTTGAGAAATCTGTGTCTTTCAAAACCAGCTTCCTGCATAAGTCAGCTGCTCAGCTAGTTTGAGAGTGTACAGATGTTAGAAAAAGCATTCATCACTCCCTCGGAAAACTGGGTTAGGTTCTCACCCTCACCACTCAGTGGCCTCGAGACTCGGTATCTTCATCTGTGAAATGGAATTGCTCCTTTTCCTGCCTACCTTCCAGGGCCTCTATGAGGATTAAATCATATGAACGCAGATTAGATTCTGTCCTTTAGCAATGCAAGGCATTAGTTACTTCTGTGCTTGTCACTCCCTTATCTCCCTCCCTAGTTATACCAGGTCACATCAGGTCACCTTGCTTCTGGATCATTTCACTGGCCAGCTCCTGTGCCCAGATACCATATCCAACGAATGGAGACACGCTTTTATCCCATGGCCTCTTGGGAAACAGTCTCCCTTGGCCAGTAGGCCTTCTCTCCCACTCCAGAGCCTGTTTGCCGATCCTCCTTTCTGTTACTCCTTGGCCTTATCTTTCTTGTACCAGTTCTGAAAATCTGGCAGCTGTTTCGCTCTCTGATCTGAATGTCTTCCCACCTGCTCTGAAGAACACAGGGTGAAGTTTTAACATGTTATTATCCTGTGAACTTGCCTCTTCCGTTTAGGCACTTTGCTTGCTGAGGTCCAAGCCTATGTCTGAATCGTGTTCTAGGTACAGAGCCTCCCAAAGTGGCAGGCCCTGAGCAAAAGCACAGCAGCCACTGGGTAGTGAGAGCTCCTTGTACTTGGACAGGCAGGGTCCCTTTTCCTCATCACAACCTGGGAGGTAGATAGTGCTCCCATTTGGCAGTGAGAAAAGAGAAGCTTGCAGGGGCTGCATGTCATCTAACTTATGGGAATGAAAGAATGAGTAGGGTCTCTGTGTCCTGGAAGGGATCCAGAGGATATGGGAGCCCAAGGATAGGCATGATCATGAAGTGGCCTCTGGGACATGGTGCACAGGCCCTCCTGGGACTTGAGGCTCAGGCTGATTAGAGAAGTCCTCAGAGTAAACACTAGACCCCAGAGGAAGCAGGAGGCATGGTGGCCGTGGGCAGCTCCTCGTGGGGATGAGGAGCAGAATTCAGGTGATCCAACTGACCTATTTAGTACAAATCAAGGGGTAAAGAGTTAGGAAGGATTGGGGTGACTCAGCCTCTGCCTGCCTGGAGTCATCAATGGGCTGTGTAGCCTATTTCCTGGGGAATTTTTCAGATAAATCAGTGATTTCATTGTTCTATCCTTAGCACCCTCAGCAACTAGAGGAGACTGTTCACATGACTGTCTGGATGATACAAAAAGTCTGATCTCTGACAGGAGACTCTGGAGCAGTCAAGTTTGCAGGCCTAGTGGTGGAGGGAGTTCTGTTCCTTTCTGATCTCCCTGAGGAAAGCCAGAGTGTAGGTGTAGGTGACTGGTGCTTTGATATTTCAATATCATTGCCTCATTTATGAAGATAGAAGCTCCCTAGAGGTAGCCAGCTCCTGCCCCTGGTTGAATTCATTGTCTCACCAGGACAGGCCTGGGGTGGGGCTGATAAAGAGTTGGCGATGCCAATCTCACCAGGCAAGCGGGAAGGCAGTGGTCAGGCCTGAGGGTTGGAAAGCAGCACAGAGAATGGGCAGAGTGCCAAAATTGGTTGCGTGTCTCTAGAATTCAGGGTGTGGCGTAGGACTGGCTTCTGAGAAATCAAAGATAAACATTTAATGCATACAAATTTATTGGCATGGCTACATCTTTTGTCAAAAAAGTCAAAAATTTACAGTTCAGGATTTTTAAGAAAATAGCTATTGAGAGATAACTTATCTTTCCATAGTCAATATGTTCTCCTTACTAAAAGATAAGCCTTTAATTAATCTTTAGCCTAAAATATTAAAATTCTAGTTCTCATATGCTGTTAGGAATAATTTTTCTTACTTACTCATTTACTTATTTTGTTGGTTTGCTTATTAACAGGACCTCTAGCCCATGCTGGCCTCAGACTCACTATGCATGACCTTGAACTTCTGATCATACTACCACACCCAAGTTTATGCAGTGCTGAGCATGGAACCCAGAGACTTGTAAATGCTAGGCAAACTCTCTACCAGCTGAACTACATCCCAACCCCAGGGATAGCTTTCAATAGATTCCTTCCCTCAAGCCTTATCACCGTCCTGATCATATCAAGCAAGAGGAGTATATCATATTTTCTTTAAATCATCCCTGATATTTTCTTTCTTCTTCCTTTCTCCCAGTTTACTAAATTCTTATCAGGAGCTTGGGGCAGAAGAAGAAAAGAAAAATGGGGGCTAATATGACAACAAGATTTGTACCTTCACAAGTAAATATTACAATTTAGCTGGCTAACTGCTTGTGGAAGCTTGTTAGGTCAAAGTGACTCACTTGCGTAGATGAGGTTATTTTTAGAGCTGTAATTTGTACTGTTTAGAAAAGAATAAAGAGATGGTAAAAGGCTAGATGGCTCATTACAGTTTACAGAGCTCAGGAACCCAGCATCCATGCAAAAGATGACTAAGCAAGGGATCGGTTGGTACTTTCTCTCAGAATTTTACAGACATGAGTCATCCACTTCAGTCTGCAGACACAGCATCAAGGTACCCATGACTCAGCTCCCATTTAGACAGAGCACTAGAATTCAATTCTGATATGCTTTTGTAGTTAAGTAGCGAGGAAATTACATAGCAAAGCAAAATAAGCCTTTGTGCCATGCAGTCATCCAGTGTTTAAGCAAGGACTGATTGATCTTCATCTCTGGTCTTTCAAAGAATCTATTTATGATCCACGCTGGGTGATGTCTTTCCATTCTGCTGCAGTACAGCACAGTGTCACCTCCTCACACTGGCTCCTCTGACCCAAGTATTCAATCAAGCTCAGTAGAAACTCAGTCTCGCCCTCTCTCCGTTCATGTGTCCAGCTTCCTTTAGCCACTTCCTTTAGCCAGGGGTGTGTGTGTGTGTGTGTGTGTGTGTGTGTGTGTGTGTGTGTGTGTGAAAATCCTCAGCTTACAATATTAAAATATTAGTTCTCAAAGCTGGAAGAAAAAGCTTCTAAAGGCTTCTCTATTCCACACTGGGTTATGAAAAATAAAATAATATTTAACATGGTCTCATGTACCCCAGGATGACTTTGAATTTGCTGTATAGCCCATTTTGAAGTCCTGATTCTTTTGCCTTTTTCCCTAAGTTCAGGTATGACCAATACATGCTACCACACCAAGCTTCAAAGTGTTTTTCCATGTTTTTTTTTAATTTATTTATTTCATATGCATTGGTGTTTTGCCTTCATATATGTCTGTGTGAGGGTGTTGGATCCCGTGGAGTCAGAGACAGTTGTGAGCTGCCATGTGGGTGCTGGGAATCGAACCCTGGTCCTCTGGAAAAGCAGTCAGAGCTCTTAACCACTGAGCCATCTCTCCAGCCCCCATGTTTTTTTTTTTTAAAAAAAAAAACACACAACAACTACCCATGCACATAAGATTTCTCTTTATAGATAAGCAGCCTGGTCAAGAGAAGTGCACATTGTCCAATGGGGCTTCCACTATGTTCTCTGATTGACGCTGAGCTTTGCTGGTCCAGTGACCCTCAAGGTCTACCTCATACACTGAGCTTCCTCTTGTCACCGGCACATAAATTACATGGTCTGTTTGGAGTTAAGAGTGTAACCTCTCCATTCGTATGTACAGAAAGTGGTCCTTTTTAGTTTGCAGACCTATCATTTGATTGTTTATAGCCAATGATGAATTTTACTGTATTTATTTCAGAAACATCAACATGATTGCAAAAACACGAATGAAAAACAGTAGCATCCTCTCCTATGCCTGTCCATTCCCAGCCATTTTCAGCCGTTTCTGACACTTGCAGTTGCCCCTTTAACCATCTGTCTGCTTTGCTCCAGATGTGCTGTGTCGGTAGTACTATTACCAGGAACAGCAGTGCATGCTGAGACTAAAGTCCTATTGTCAAAAGAAGCCCTAAGGACATTTAAGTCAACTCAGCAAATACTGAAACACATACTGTGAACCCAGCCCTGGACTAGGCCCAGAGCTACCAAAGTGGCTAGGTGCACAGCATTTGTCCTTGGGTGGGAGAGTCAGACATGGAATCATGCAGCTGCATGTGTGGATGCATCCAGACCTCTTATGAAAGCCTTAGAGGAAGGTCCTGAGTTTGCACTTCACATATAGGTTAAAGTAGGTGATGGGTGAAGGATGCCCCAAAGATAATAGTACAGCATGCTTATGACTGGTGTAGTATACTCTGATGGTGGAAATCACCGTAGAATTGAATTTTTAGGATACGTGAGTGAAGAGAGTCATGAGCACATAAGAGAGAAAAGAAATTTGCCTGATTAGGAAGAACCATGTGCATCAGTTGTTCAAAATATGTCATCTTCCTGATGGAAAGGCCTGGAGGGATGTTAAACATGGATGTGGCATTTTCCCAGACTCCCAAGTATGATGGCAGAGGGTAGGAGAATGCAAGTGGGAAGAGAAACCGGGGGTAGAAAAACGACTTTGGTAACTAGTTCAGGCAAGAGAATGTGAGGGACTAAAACTGTAGGCGTCGGGAGAGGAAAGGACGGGTGCTAGAAATACATCAGAAAAGAATGAGCACGCGGTGAGCACTCACGATTTTGAGGGTGAAGGGGAGGGAGGACTCACAGACGGCTGTATAATTCTGGCTAGGTAAGGAAAGAGTGGAAACTGAAGCAGAGGACCAGAAGTCAGAAGAATGTGAATGAGTTTGCATGTGTTGAGTCTGGGGTGTTTGTGTGAGAAGTGCAGATGGTCAGTAAAGTAGCAGAAAATAGGTGGGCCAGAAGCTTTATAACTCACATAATGATGGCAGTTGGAGCCTTGGAGCTAGTGGTATGGCCAACAGCCGATGAAGGGCAAGAGAAGATCATTGCTGGAAAATACTACTCATCAGAGGAGTAAGGTGACCCAGCTGAGGGCATCCGGAAGGGAGGGGACAGGATTGGGAAGGACCAGGAAAAGCATCACTATGGTGATGGTAGTGGGGGCTTGTGGATGGAGTAAGGACTGCCAGTGCGTGTGGATAGGCAGAAGTCAAGTGTGAGCAGGCTCTAGAATTTGTTGAAAGTCCCCTTTTATGAATGTAGAGAATTAAAGGAAGAGGGAATAGGTGTTAGCTGGTAGAGGTGATGGCTAAGGGGCAAGTTTGGAGAATGAAATGGTCTCCAACACAAGGAGGGAGTCCCAGTGAGGTAGCAGTTGACATTTCTCAGCATGGAGTGTAGCCGCTCCGGGGAAGGACGTGAAGAAGAGAAGCATCGCTGGTACAGCACCAGCCCTGCCCTCAGCTACCCCTGGGAACCACCAAGCAGTGTTTTCCCTCTGCCACTGCCTGTGGAGAAGGCCACTTGAGAGGCATAGAATAGAGTTGTCCTTGGACCTGAGATTTGGGCAGACCAAGGCCGTGAGCCCCCTCCATCTGCACCTTATCTTCTGCAGAAAGGGAACACATTTGAGGATAGAGGAGCTCTAGCTGGACCCTCTCTCTGCCTCGTAACCCCAGGGGCATTCAGTGCATTCTGCTCTGTTAGTGGTCCTCACACTGCACTGTGAGCATCTGTCCCTGACTTTTAGCTTTCCCTTGAATTCCCTGCCCATAGCCCAGAGTTAAACAACCAAACAACTTGGGCTTTTCAAATAAACCACAGACTCACCTTTTCATATTAAAATATGCTTATAATGATGTTTCAGGTGTTGTTTTCTGTTTTGTATTTATGTTTGGTTGGTTGGTTGATGTTGGCAGAGGCCGCACATTCATTCTCAGCTGCTCAGACCTGAAATAATCACACAGAAACTATATTATTTGCAATACTCTTCGGCCAATGGCTTAAGCATATTTCTAGCTAGCTCTTACATCTTAAACTAACCCATCTCCATTAATCTGTGCGTCACCATGAGGTCATGGCCTACTGGCAAAGTTTCAGCAGGCTTTGGCAGAGGTGTCTATCTCCTGTGGCGGTTACATGACTTCTCACTGACTCTGCCTTTTTTTCCTCCTTTATCTGTTTGGAACTCCTGCCTAGCTCTATTCTGCTAAGCCACTGGCTGAAACGGCTTTATTCAATAATCAATTAATTCGATTAACCAATAAAAGCAACACATAGACAGAAGGACTTCCCACCCCAGGCTGGTTGGTTGGTTGCTTGCTTGCTTGCTTGCTTGCTTGCTTGCTTGCTTGCTTGCTTGCTTGCTTGCTTTTTGAGACAGTCTCATGTGATGTAGGTTGGTTCAGAACTGACTGTGTAGCCCAGGCTGACCTTAAATTCGTGATCCTTGAGCCTACACCTTCCAAGTGCTGGAATTACAGGCCTGAACCACCACACTTGGCTAAAACTGAGTTTTAAATAGTTCTAATCCCAAAGGTCATTTTGTGCTAGCTGAAAAGCCTTGGTCACATTCTTAGAGCTTGAGGCCAACAGCTCTTTAGTCTGTACAAGTCTTAAACTATGCTTGCACCAAATTCACACAGACATTTAGATGCTGGGGGTCGGATGTGTACTTACTGAACCTGCGAGTCATGACCCTTTGGGGGTTGAACGACCCTTTCACAGGGGTTGCCTGAGACCATCAGAAAACACAGATATCTACACTGTGATTCATAAAAGTAGCAAAATTAGAGTTATGAAGTAGCAATGAAAATAATTTTATGGCTGGGATCAGCACAGCATGAGGAACTGTGTTAAAGGGTCACAGGATCAGGAAGGTTGAGGACCACTGCTGTGGACCCAGGGTTCAGACGCCCCTCCTCCTGACTCATGCCAGTGCCTGCTCCTGCACTGCTTTGCAGATCTCTGTTTAATTTTTCTGTGGACTAAGCTTGAGGAATGACTTAGCAAGCTGAACAAAGAACCAAACCTGTTTTTCCATGAGCCAATTGATAATAAATCTAAAATGAGACATTTGGCCTCTGGCAACAGAGATCTTCATCACAGTGTGTGTTGGTGAGGGGTCGGGGCAAAACGGGGCAGGCAGGAGCACTGTGTTACGGTAAGAGCAGCAGCGGGCACACTGAGAAGGGCTTAGCTATTGAGTCTGCCTTGAGTCTGTTTGAGATATGGCCAGGTTTACTTCAAAGTCCTTTGAAACTTGAGTTTCTTTTCTATTTCTAATCTGATTCTTCTCACTAATCTTTAAATACTTTATATACATGAACTTCAGTTTCTGAATTCAGACCTCTTTGGTCTTCCGAGCACAGGTGTAGCCCAAGCTTAATGGGTTATAGGATAGCAGGAGACTCACCAGGTCTCGCATAGCTCCCCTTAGCAGCATACAAGGATTGTTTTTATCACAGAGCCTGTAGCTTGCAGCGTGGGCTAGAACAAGGGGTAGGGCAGTTGTTAAGTTGGCATCTGTGTATAGGTCAGATAAAAAGCCAGCTCGCAGTAGCAGAGGAAGCTTATTGATCTATTCCATATGAACATTGACTTGTATGTTGTTTGGAGCTGACTTGGATGGTAGGTGTGGGAGGCCTTGCCACTTGCTCTGGCAAAAACCTGCAAGTATGTTCAAAAGTATACCTAGCTGTCTCATGTAGGCTGATGCTGAGTTTTGAATATACGTTCTCACTTCTCTTGATCCAGGGTGGAAGTCAGTGTGAAGGACAGTGTGCTTGCAGGCAGTCCTCGATAGGACTGCAGACTCACCAGGGAAGGAATGGCAGAATGAAGGGAGTCAGAGATGACCAAGTTTTGAACTTGGGTGGATCTTAGACTGAATCTGATGCCTAGTGAGCTTAGAACAGGCAGGAAGAACTCTTTCCCCCGCCGATGCCAGGATGTTCTGGTGGCAGTAGGGCCATTAGATCTCACATCTAAAGGCTTGAATCCAAGGTAGCTCTGCGTGGTTGAAATGAGGTACTATCTGTTCCCAAGTTAGTGTTCTGTGAGTAGGCTTGTGTGCCAGGCTGGAAGGCTGTATCTAAGCATAGAGCCTGTGTTAGGACATTCCGCAGGCCTCTGGAATTAGCAGGCTGGAGCATAGGTGAGAAGTCAGAAAGGAGGCGGACATTTTGAAGTCATCAGAAGGTCTTCATTGGTGGATGGACTTCCTGGAAGAAGAATTATTGGGCCCCACAGAGTTAGCAAGTCCCTCAACTAAGCTTGGAGGATGAGACTAGTGAGCAGGGGGCGGGGGAGGGCAGTTAGAATGTGGAGAGGAGGAGAAGTAGCAGGTCGATGGTATCATGAAAACCACGGGAGAACACAAGTGAGCAGCAGTGTCCAGTGCCCCTAAAGCCCCACAGATAGGACCGTAAAGTGTTTTCCAATCAAAAGGAGAAAACAAGGGAACTGAAACATCAAAAACAGAAACTCAAGCCTAAGATCATTGCACCCTTGAGCTTAACTTGTCTGAAAGACAAGCTCATCAATTCCCTCCTCGCTGTCCATTCTGACAAAATGTCAGTCAGACTCCTACACTTTCTCCACACAGGGCCAGCAAATGCTTGCCTATAGCTGCCCCTGACTGAGACGGTAACCCAGTCCATCAGAAGAGAGCACGAGTCAGATCTGTAGAGGCTGTGGTGGAAAGCATGGAGGCTGCAGCCCCCGAAGACCAATGTCTGCTGACCGACCATTCTTTGCTCGCTCAGCTCCTCTGGCTTGTCCCAGAGGCAGACCGAGTAGAAAGGAGGAGAGAGATTACCAGGGCAAAACGCATGCAGCACTCTGCAGGCATTCACTCGGTGTTAACACCCTGCCTTTTCCCAAGTGCTTTAAAAAGTATTTATTAGAATGAACAAAACAAAAGCCTATCACACCTGACTGATGTCCATTCCAAGGGAATTTTCAGATTTGGGTTCATGGAGAATCCAGTCATGCTGTGAAAACAGCCATCGTGTTGTGGCTGCTGCATTCCTGCAGGGAAGCGTACGCATGGTCAGTGGCCTGCTACGGTGGGTCTCAGGAGAGGACCTTGGTTTCTTTTCTGTGGCTACTCAGGCAGTAAGAGGCAGGTGGCCTCAGGCCACCCTCTACAGCACAAGCCCTTCACCTGTCAGTCGGGTGGTAGCTGCTGAGCTCTTGCTGACCTGCCCCGAGTTTGTCCTCTAATGAGACAAGACATAGAAACCTCTGAGAAAAGTGGGGCCCTGTCGGCACACCTATCAAAAGACAGTGAAGAGGAGAGCTAGAGATGTCCCCATGGCTGTGTGATTTAGTCGAAGGGCCCAGGTCTGACTCTCATACCTGTTAATCAGCCTAATGGGGAACTTCCCAAGTCCTTAGTAGTCCAGTCACTACACATCTGAACTACTCCAGAGCCAGGGCCTAGGCTGCCAACCAAGATCAGCACTGTCTGGCACTAGGTTAGAGGCTGGCACATCTTCCTGACCTTACCATGACTATATGGCCTACTATCAGAATTTGATGTATAATTCTGAATTTGAATCTTGTAGGGGTAAGAGAGAAGTAAATGTGAAGTCTGTTTAGATTTTGATCAGGGACAACACACACACACACACGCGCGTGCGCAGACACACACACACACACACAGTTGTGGGGCTTATAAAAGCAAACCCTCCATTACCAGGATGGTTTGTTGGGGGCAAATGTGCCTTTCTGGGGGTTGGCACTGAGCCAAGGCCCCCGATGGCAAGGACCTTCTCCCTTCAGCTCTGATGTGCAAGTTGAGCCGCTTGTGGGAGCCCAGAGCTTGCCTCAACAGGATCACCTTGTGTTGACACGGTTTATTCTCCTTCATTAAAGATAGGTGTGAGAGTAATGAGACAGCTCAAAAGTCTCATTTTGGGCAGCAACCATCTGTTACCTGAAATGAAATCTTAAGTGAAGTTTCTATTGGAGAAGAACATTCATTCATTCCCAGCACATCTCCCACCCAATTACACAGCAGAAATAATGACCATAGGAGCTAGCCAAAATAAGTAAGTACCATTAAGACAAACTCCAACCCCGAACAATTCACAAACCAAAGAGGTAATCCTTAGATGTGCCAAGACTGATTCTGTTCCTGCCGATCCTTTGTTTTCCTGAAGATCAAGACTGCCCACTCGCAAACAAAGGGAATGCTTTTCCTAGCAGCAAACACCTCTGAGAATGGGAGAGTATTGCGTTCTGAAAGCTCAGAGAGACTGGCCAAGACTTCTGCCGGTTTGACTGGCTTCTGACTTGGGAAGCTTTTGCTACAGGACACCATTTTGTTGTGTGCCAGGTATCCTACATATCTACTCACGAGACCATGTAAATCACCCAGAGGCTTGCAAGGTAGATATTTCCCCATTTTAAAGATGAGGAAACTCACACTCAGAGAATTTGGTAAATTGCCTGAGGTCACCCTGGTTGTAATTGGCGGAGCAGGGATCAAGCCCAGATCTGTCACATTCCAAAGACAGTATTTTTTACAGTATACAGGCCTGTTCTCACATTCCTGAACCTTCCACCCTTTTTCACCCAATACTTGCTATATGCCAATAAAGGTAGTGAAGGTGTGCAGGGCTTTATTTCCACCCCTCAGGCTTGAGTTTTTCCAGATTTATGGTGTGGAAGAAGAGGCCCCAAAAGATCAGTTAATGTGCTAGTGCTGCTTAGCTGTTAAGGGAACCCAGGCGCCCTCCAGAACACACTCCTTCACCGGGGCATCCCTCCATTCAGAAAGCCCCTCCAGACAACTCAGAACTAAACTGATTTGTTAGTTTTCCTCTCCGAAGTGTTCTCCATCCTGGAGGATTCATACCGAGCTGGCTACTGTCTCACTTACTGTAATAAGTATAATGGGAGACTTCCTCCACATAGAAAAATGTCCACAGTCCTGTGTTCTATGTTCCAGGCTCTCCACATTTTTATCAGCGCCCCTCTATCCAGTGTTCTCACCCACCACACACCCCTGTAATACTTCTTCTGTGGTCCCCTGGTCCTCTCCTCCTCCACTCTGGCCATTCCCGGCTCTTCCCTCTGCTCAGCCTTCCTGCTCCTGTCCCTTCCTTCCCAGTGTGGTCCTCTCTTTCTAACACCCTGTTAGAAACCTATCTTCCAAGCCCCCCCTCGCCCCTGGGCAGCGCCTTTCTACCTGTGACACTGGTAGAACCACTTCTGCTGTCCCCATCACTTCTTCCAGCCTGGGGTGTGAAAGTCACACCTGGAACAATGAGGAAGAAGACCCAGCTTAATCAGTATGGCTTCCCTCAAGCTGCCTCAAGGGAGATGCTTGGGGAATGACCCTCACACTGGCTACCCTGTTGCCCTCTGTATTATATAAAGATTTTAACAGCGTCAGGCAGGAGGCAGAGGTAGGTGGATCTCTGAGTTCAAGGCCAGCCTGGTCTACAGAGTTCTAAGACTGTCAGGACTACACACACACACACACACACACACACACACACACACACACACACACACACACACACAAAACCTGCCTAGAAAAACAAAACAAAACAAAAGACTGTTTTAGCTTGAGGAATTTTATTCTCTTCATAAGTCCTCATTAGTCATCCTTCAAATTGGGACCATCACAATGTTTGTAAATTTGTATGTAGCTAGTTCAAATTTTTAGGACTGTAATATAAGCTGACCAATGCTAGTCCCTCTTTTTCAGCCAGAAACACTGCATTGGTCCTCTTCCTTCTAATCATCTACATTTAGTACCTCGTCCATGAATTCTTTTAAATTAAAAACTTATGATGTTTTAGAGACTTTGCCCAGCTTTTCAGTGCCAGGGATTTTTGCATTTGAATATATTTTAATTTATTTAAGGATTCTTTTAATCAAATGCTTCCCTAATTTAGCCAGCTTTCTTTTTTAATACTCCCAAGCCAGGAATTTGTTTATTGTGACTAAATTCTTTTTTTAAATAGCACTTAAACCATTACTAAATGCTATTTATGGCACTCTCTCTTGCTAGATTTCTTTCTGCATCTCAAAAGCATATGCTTCCTTCTTCCATGTCTCGTGCAATTAACATTTCCTCACTGTGGGGTTCTGTGCCAGTCAGTCACCAAGCATACCATGACCACCTCTGAGTGGCCAGCCCTTAGTGGCGGGGAGAGTAATACAGTCAACACGCAAGCGGCCCAGCTGAGAAGTGAAGTGTACGGACCCCAGAAGAGGAAGGCAATGGGACTTGAGCTGTGTCTCAGGGTAGAAGCAGAAAGATGGTGGAAATGGGGGTGTTGGAGCATCAGGGAGGTCAGGGTCCAGGTGGATGTGGCCCCCATACGGCACTGGCAGCAGGAGAGTAAGACTTGATCACACAGCCAGCCTCTGCAAAGCGCGGGCTCTCGGTTCTAGCATGGCACCTGGAATATGGTCACTGAGGGAAGAGAAGGGTTCCCAGCTCAGAACCCCTTGGTCCCAGCTTCAGCTGCTGCTGTTCTGTGACCCTCCTGAGAACCTGGGTGAGGGAGCCCTACTCGGGAGCACAGGTTGGAAGCATGCCAAGGTCTAGAACTGAGAACATTCCTTGCCACCCTGAGCCTGGATGAGAGTGAGACTAGACAGACTCAGAAAGACAAGAAAGCCTATGAGGGAAGAGCTACTTGGCCTGTGTTCTTCCCGGGGTCAGCATCTTCTTCCCTCAGCTTTGCATGACCCCTTCCATCTGTGTGCATTAAGGGCAGGGAAGTAGGGATAGAAGCAAGACTGATGAAAAACAAACAAGTTAAGGCTTCTCTGGTGAAAGGTTAGAGACCTGGGCTACCTCTGCAACCATCCATGGGTGTCACTGGCTTCTCTTTCTATAGACTATCCCCAGACTCCAACCAGCTCAAAGCCCATCCCCTCTGCAGAACTCTAACCTCAGGCGGAGTTCCCCTCTCCCGCTCTGTGCGCCTCGTGTGAATTCAGGGGTTCCTTCTCTTCCTCAGATCTTCTTTGCAGAGCCTGGGCATGTCCATGGCACCCTCATTCTTTCTGTAGTCTACCATCTTCGGGTTTGTTTTATTTCCTGAAAACTGTTGAGCTTCCCTAACCCTTTGGCTTATAAAAATCTACTTGTACACTTTAAAGAGTAGTAAAACCTAGCAGGAGCCATGCCAGCAGCTTTGCAGCCCTGTGTTGCCTCTCCCGGCAACAGCTGCTAACCTGAACTTTGTATTAACTGTTCCTGTGGTTACCATATCAACTTCATATCCATAAACACTGTAATACTCATATAAACACAATATGCAGTATATCACTTTTTTACAGATTTTAAACTTCACATAAATGGAAGTATACTGATTTCTGCCTCTGTGAATGTTGATATCCTAGCCCATGGTGCAGATCAGTGGCAGAGTACATGCTTATCATGAATAAGGTCCTGGGCTCAATCCCCAGCACCAAGAAAAAAAAGTGAATTTCGTGCTCCTTAAAGCTTTTAAAAATTATTACCTAAAGCATGTACAATTATATGAAGAGTATAGAATATATACTCATGTACTGTCTTTGTCAAATATTGATATATTGCTGTAATTGCTTTTGAATTTTAAAAAGAAATAGCACAATGTTTGTCCCCCATCATCCCGCCTCTCTCATGTCTCCTTAACTCCCCACAGTAATCACTGCCCTTAACCTAGTGCTTGTCTGTTTTGTTCATATTCGTGTGCTTTACTACATAGACACAAGCAGTATGTAATCATGTGTACATGTTTTGAATTTTATAAGTATGTATTAATGTATTCAGTTTTAGCTTGCTTTGTTTACTGAATATTGTCTTTGAACATTGTGCATGTTTGCATCTGAAGCCCTAGTTCACACCTTTTAAACTTTTGTGCAGTACCCTATGGGAAGATCACACCATTGTATATTTATCCAGTCTCCTGTTGGTCTACATTTAAGTTAGCACCATCATCAATGATGCTGTAACAAAGAGACACCTACTAGATTCTAATGCTTGTGTGGCAGTTTCTTGGGTGGAATTGCTGAGCTGTGGGGTACGTGCATCTTCTCTTTAGTTCTAGCAGAGGCTTTCTGTTCCAGCATTACTGAATGGACACTTGGTGTTCCATGCCTTGGGCAATCCCTAGGTGTTGTCTGACTTTATGTGAACCCAGTAGTTCCTTTCATTCAACGAGCAAGTATTGAGTACCTCTCATCTGTCACACACCTGTGATAAGTGCTAAGAACATAAAATAACTAATCCTCAGCCCCTGTCCTAAAAGATCCTTCAGACATCTGTAGTAATTTCTGCCTTATGGGGCATAAAAATGTCTACAGTGTTAAGTTCCATAGTGGTGTCATTGTTGACTTACAGTTGCAAATTTCTGTTCTCATGGGAAGAAAAGTTCAGTATTGATAGAACCACTCTAAGTTTGCTTAAGTGGGCAGGTAAGAGAACCTTGGCTCTTTGTGGCTAGCTATTTGGGTAGACAGCAGTAGAGCCCCTGCCCAATGATGGGTGTTAGCCCCACCTTACTCTTTGAAAGCAAACACATGTACAGGATGAAATAATTGATCCTGGGACTGAGTTGGCATTAGGAAAGTGTTGGCTAGAAAACAGAACGATAAATAAAGGAGAGAGTCTGTAGTAATGGGTAGATATGGGCCACACACAGTGGCCCTGGAAATCTCAATGTGCCACATTGCTCTTTACATCAGTTTTGGGAGTAGGGACCTCTAGGTAGCAGACTTACTATTGGGAAATAGTAAGTAAGGTCTTCCTTAACTCTTGAGGCATCTTGTTTAATTTTTTTAGAGTGTTCCTTGATAGCAAGACTAAATTCATCTCAGTATATTTATCGAGATATGAAACTGTTTAAAAAGTTTATTACTCTTATTTTGCAAATGAGAGTGAAATATTTTGCCTGTGACATCACTAATAAATTGTGGGCTGTTTTTGTCTGATAGCAAGGGAGTATAATTCTGTCTCCTTTCAGAACAGGATATGTAGCAAATCTCAGCAAGCTTTGTGCTTCAGTTTGGTGATATTCAAACCACAAAGTAGCCTGTTTACACCATCAAATCACACACACACACACACACACACACACACACACACACACACACACACACAGAGGACACTTAAAACCTGTAAAAGTACAACTGGTTTAACAAAATCTAGCTAATAATTTTTCCTTGTTACTTAACAGGGTAATGACCAGGGAAGACACCTTAAAGAGGGCTACTCCTGAATTAGAAAACTTTACTTTTGTTTGTGGTTAGATCATGTTTAGCTTTCCAGTGGTTGGAGTGCATGTGTCTTAAAGGTTTCGTATTTGTGAATACGATGGAGGTAGATGGTAACTACATGGCAGTCTTGCCACATTGGCTAGAGAAGAGCCTGAGAAGTCAACTTCAAACTGGGTGTGATAGTATACTCTTGTATGCCTAGCCCTTGGGATGTAGAGGCAAGAGGACCGCTGCAAGTTCAAGGTCAGCCTGGGCTACATGGCCAGTTCTAGGCCAGCCAGGACTATGGGACTGTCATCATTGGAGGGTTAACACGAGGTAAAAACTATCTCATAAAGCCACTGAAGTAACTGAGAACCCAGCACTGGAAGCCTAACCCTAACCACCAGTAACTGGGACTGGGAGGGTCTTCCCTACTAACCCAGGAACATGGGGGCAGGCAGAGGAATATATAGCTTGTAGGGCATGAAGAAATGAAGTAATGGCTTGTGGATAATGGTGAAAATATTTGATGATGTGACTCCGGGGAAGCAATTATGGTTAACCCCTCATTTGTTTGGCATTTTCAAGGATTGAACTGTCCCACAAAACCAAATTTTCCAGACAGCTAAAACTTTCCTATTTATGTCTCTTGAATGTTTTTAACCATGCTTATTGGAGATGTTTCTGAAGTAGATTATTCCATTTTCCTTCCTTCTTAAACTGAGAAACTATAAAAAATAATGTTTCCTTGGATATCTTTGACTCTAAATATGAAAAAACCCGATCAAGTGAGGTCAAAATAGTGAAGACTTGTAATTGCCTCAGAAAACAAGAAACCCCAGAGTTAATAAAGTCAGTGGCTTTATTAACTTGATACCAAGCTAACCTCCTCACAGACACTAGCTGAGGCCACAGCTCCAAGACTCAGGACTTCACGTGGTAGGATCAAAGACTAGAATGAAATGGGGGCTTCTGCCTCCACATGTCTCTAGCCAGAGAGGAAAATATTTCTCAGAAAAGCCCTTGCCAATTTCCCATCAGATCCCACTGGCAACAGTGAGTCAGATTTCCATGCTTTGGGGGAGTGAGTATATCTCACTTGTAGACTGCTTGTCTAACTTGTGTGAGGCCCAGGTTCTAATCCACAGTGCCACCAACAACAGTCACATGCCTTGGCTTCTAGGAGTCTAAGAGAATTAAGCACTTGCAAACTGGATAAGAGAAGAGAGCTCTGCTCATGGGAGAAAAAAGATAAAGGCTGTGAGGTAGCAACCACACATCAAGATTCAGGGTGGGGGATGTCCCTACTGTACTAGCCTGAGGGTGACTTGAATGTCTCAGCAGTCTTTGCTCCTACACTAAGTGGCCTCAGACTAGGATTTTCCCCTGCTGTTTTCATTTATTATTTATTATACTGTCCTTTCCCCAAGCCAGACTGCTAATCATCAATACCTGCTACTAAAGCACTTTGTCATTATCTTGCTGTGATTATGATGTTTTGTTTTATTTCTGAGGATGAAAAAATCCTATAAGTTGTTAGAATTATGCCTAAAATATTGAGAGTCAGTCAGGCTGCCCTGTATATCCAGTGCATGGGGTGGAGTTTCTTTTGGCTGTTCTAGGGCCATTTTTCCATGAGGTATATTTGAAGAAATGAGAGCTTCCTTTTGAGCTTTGTATCTGAGATACCCCTTTCCTGGAGTCTTCTTATGGTGAAATGATGAGCTTTTGGAGACAGGCAAGCCAGGCTCCCAAGGAAGGCAAGCGCAGCTACACACTGCACCTTACAGTAGTGTAAAGAGAGGCAGTGTGCTTTGTCTGCATTCAGATTCCTTTCATGCTGCCGACAGGTTGCTCCCTGAACTACCACTAACTCCATGGCAGTGACCACTAGGGCCCATCATGTAGCAGCTATCTAGAGCGTGGCTTCATTGTTCCTGTCTTCTCTCAGGTGGCCAAAGCCCCGTCCCCGTGGACTAGACCCAAGAAAGACCCAGCTTGTGCAGAATAGAAGTGTTCCGTGTGACTTACCTGAACAAGCTCCTAAAGAAAGAACCTCAAGAGCTATTCAGGTCGACTGAGCCAGTGAAAGCCATCCCTTCTCTTCACAGAGAGCTGATGAAAGTGCACAGGAAGAAGGAAGCAGGGAGCCACTGTCAGAGTAGGGCTGGAATAGGTAGTGAATGATGTGACGCAGGGCTCAGGCGTCTTGCCAGTCAGTGCCAAGACAGCAAGTGGCTAAAGTGTTCGTTGCCCAACTATGATACCATATTGCTTAGATCTGCGAAGTTCTTTCAGAACAAGTTAGCTGTTTGAAGACCTAAATTAATTCTTTTTTATCAGTTAACCTTTAAGTAAAAGTTAAGTGACAGAAACATTTGGAGGTAAGGAAAACACATTTTTGTTTTTGCTAACTTCTGACTAATTTGAACCATTTAGATCTTACAAGAAAAATGCAAAGTGTTTCTGAAATACTTCAGTTATTACATCATCTTATACATAAAGTAGTCTTTAAAGAAGCCACCCTTTCAACTACTGGCTATTTTAAACAGGATATAACTTACATGAGCAAGG
The DNA here is from genome assembly GCA_004026605.1 of Ondatra zibethicus. Lineage (NCBI taxonomy): Eukaryota > Metazoa > Chordata > Mammalia > Rodentia > Cricetidae > Ondatra > Ondatra zibethicus. Next base: position 66,980 of record PVIU01000799.1, read on the forward strand.
TATCTATAGCTTTAAATGTTTATGTTCTCATATGTGAATTAAATAAAATAGACTATTTTATCTCTGAAATCCTTTGAGAGTTCCTGTTCATCTATAATCCAGTTGCTGTATGCACACAGAAACTTTTCAAATTTGAACATTGGCTACAACAGCACTGTTAGACAAATCTCCATAGAGAAAGAAACATGTAATACATGCTTCAGGGGGTCGTGGTGTACGCCAGCATGAAGTTTGCTGATATTTAAATGAAAACAAAAATCAGGTATCTCACTTCATGAGTGAGTAGATATTTACAGTTTTATTGCTTCTGCTGCTAACAGGCATCTGAGTTAAAGATGGTTCTTTAAAAACTAGGTGAAAAAGTATTCTCAACATATCAAAATACTAACTCCAACGATTCTTTTCTTCTGCAAAACAAAATAATGAAAAAATAGAAGGCATTCCAGCCATACACAGTGATGCCTGCCTGGAGTCCTGAATACTTTGGAGTCTGGGGCCAAAGGATGGCATCAGCCCAGGATTTGGCATCAGCCAAAGTGCTATACCTGGTCCTTGAAACATTTCTCTTTGTGGGAAACTGGGAGAATGGCTCAATTTGTGAAGTGCTTGCAACAAAACCTGAGTTTGAGCCATAGGAAAGTTGAGCATGATGGCATGTACTTATAATCCCAGCACTGGGGAAGCAGAGCCCCAAAGATGCTCGGGACCTACCAGCCAGATAGTCTACTTGCTGAGTTCCAGAAAGTACCCTTTCTCAACAGAGGTGGAAGGTGTCCCTACGGATGACACCTGAAGCACTGACACACTTATATACCTACACACACAAAATTCCTTGTTTTTAGAAAAATGTATTCTAAAGCCCCCAAAAGCCAGTATCTTGAACATCACATAGCCTGTAGTAGTATCTATACTGCTGTTGATACTGCGTGATGGCTGTTTTTAAATGCTTGCATTGAGTTCTGCTACTTGCAATTACTATTTTTATAGGTAGGCTAGCATATTAAATACTTTTCTATTATTAATGATTGCTTTGGAGCTTAATCTGAGTGTTGTTTTCTATCTGAAAACTCTAATGTAATACAGCAACTGCAATTGAAATCAAAGGAATGTATACATGATCAGGCATTTGTTTCTAAAAACTTAGAGGAAATTAAATGAGTATCAGAGGATATAAAAAGGTTAAAGGGCAGCATTTGTTCAAAGTAGCTGGAGATGTTACAGACCAAGCTTTGTTATATGAAAGAAGCCAAAGGAATTTTCTGAACTGAGTTATTTGTATTCTGATTGCTCTTTTCATACTTTCATTGTTCTGTGTGTTATAAACTCTACTTTGGCAAAAATAGACATGTATGGAGGATGTCTTATTGTGACACAGAGAAATGTGACTAAAAAGTGGACATTTTCAATCTTGCCCCTTTTCTTTGGTGGTAATGTGAGTCACCAGTAGAAACTCCCTGTGTCCCTGAGTCAGGCAGCCTCAGAGCCCAGAGCACTCAGAAGTCTGAGAGAGCCTACCCATGGCAAGGGTTTTGTTTTGGGGGTTTTGTTGTTGTTGTTGTTGTTGTTGGGTTTTTTGTTTTTGCTTTTGCTTTTTTTCGCCTTACCATGAACCTAACTTTTCCTTCAAGAAGTCACATATGGGGAAAGCACTCATCCAGGTTCAGCACCACCAGCGCCAAGGAAGTGATAAATTCCACACCACCCAGTACATGTTCCTTTAATATATGTATTTTGTACAGCTAAAGTTGTCATCCTTGTTTATTTTTTATAGTGCAGGCTTGGGCTTACTAAATTGTAATTGCAACGCAGTTATAAGCAGCTTACATGAGTATTCTTCAGAGCAGGGGAAGCAGTGTCACACAGTAGGGGCCATGGCTCTGGGCCTGTCTCCTGCTGCTGCCTGTCTCTGAGAAAGTCGATAAACTCGATGCACTTTCTAGTTTACTCATTTGTTAACATTAACTTCCCCTTCATGAAGTTTTAAGTAACAGAGTATCTAAAACTTACTCAGCAAAGCTAGAAAATTCTATACATACTGTTATTGCATTTGTCAATGTGCCTCTTCTCTGTCCTAGAAATGGTAGCATTTACACAAACATTGTCTACCTCAAAGAATGTTGCAGCAGTCTGTTTCTGGGAATGGTTTGCCTCCAGTAAAACTAAAAAGTGATTTTATTTTTAAAAATTGACTTACCCCCAAAAGAAATGCTAAAGCGTGTACTACTCATTAGCAGGGAGGTGTAGACTGAGCCCTGCCGCTCCAGCAGGCATAGTCTGCGTGCAGATTGGCCCCTGTTCTGGCCCATTAAGGAGCTCCCTCTGATTTAGGAGATATAAATATATGTGGTAACATGTGGGAAAAATGGAAAGTGCTGAGTATGGAGATTCACTGCTTGATTGGAAGCAGAATGATAATTTTATTTTTCTGGTTGTCTAGTTGGCGAATCCTATAAAGTACAGAAATTACTAAATGCCTTCTTTGTCCCTTTTCCAAGTTTGTTCTTGAAAACCACCTTCCATCCTGCCCCCCTCCAACAAATTATAGATGAGGAAGGCACTGTCCCACCCTTGAAGAGCGATGGCATAATTGAAACTTAGCGTAGCTATGGGCTGGCTCTGCAGTGGCTAATGGGCAAGGCCAGAACCTAGGACATCAGACTGTGAGATGTACGCCATCCTGGTTGACTCTTCCACGTGCATTCTCTGGTGGGCTTTCAGTGCTCTCACAGCATGTTTCAGGGTGATGACACTGGACTTCATACATGATCTACCTCCAACTAGGTTTTACACTCCCGGAGACAGGAGTGATGTCCTAGATTCCTTGGTCCCTCACTCCACAGGTTTGATCTCAAGCAATATTGTTGTTCCAAACCTTCATGTACCCAACATTCTGACTTAGCCAACACGGTGTCTTAACTTCTAACTGTTTAACTCTTTCTTTCCCTTTTTCTGCATTTCCAGTTGACCTGCCCCTGTTTTTTCCTCGCGATCAGCCGACTCTCACGTTTCAGTCCGTCTATCATTTTACCAACAGTGGACAACTTTACTCCCAAGCACAAAAAAATTACCCATACAGCCCCAGATGGGATGGAAATGAAATGGCCAAGAGAGCAAAGTAAGTGGATTCATTGTTATTTCCTCGGAGAAGAACAGTGTGTGCATCCAGTCCAGGGGTCAACTAGCCACTGCTCAGTAGGCTAAATCCTGCCCGGGGCTTATTTTTTAAAGTGTTATGAAAACACAGTAACCCCCACTTCTTCATTTATCTATTTCTGCCTTCATGCCATGAGGCAGAGTTAGTATACCAGAAGTCAGAGTTATCTCCAGTTTAGACTTAAACAGCAGTCCCTTCTGTCATCTCTCACAGGGAAACTGACATGGATCTGATGTCCCCTTGTCCTCTTTCTGTTGAACTCTAGGACTGGCCATGAGCGGCATTTTTGGTAAAGGGATTGTAGGATATATAAGAACTCTACCTTTCTATTTAGATTAGAGAAATACTAAATAGCAAGTTGAGTTGTAGATAAATAATCTCAATAATAAAAATGCTGTCAGCTACTTGTATATATTTAAAATGGTAGATTTCAAATGTTGATAAACAGACTTCCTATTGAGTAGTCGGTATGTGGATTCAGTAGCTACTTTTTCATGGGAGGCTGCAACTCTTGAATTATGTTACGGTTCTCATGTGTGTTGCATGGGTGTGTCTTGGTTGCATACTCCTTAGATCTATCTGCTAACACCGCTGTGGAAGTAGCGGCTTTGATGGAGGTGCTGTGAAAGCAGTGGCTCAGTGGAGCTTGAAGTCAGCGGGCCCGAAGGAATGTGGATGGCTGTCACTTCAGCCATAAGGATCAAGTTGGTACAGAAACAGGCTGACTGCTTTTGGTAGATAAGACTTCATTGTCTAGAACAACAGTCTGTAGATGATTGCCTCCTATACTGGAGCAACAGTGGATTGAAATGGTAGTTTCCAAAAGTAAATCATGGTGTGACATGTGGTTATTCCTTTACCATATGCACACACCTGTGATCCCGACTGAAGGATGTGCAGAGCCAAAGAATCATAGAAATGAAAACCATCTAGTAAGTGTCTTCCTCACTTGCTCATCCAGTATTTGTTGTCTACCATGATCCAGGCACTGTGTGAGCATTGAGGATGGCACGATAAATAAACTGGAAAGTATCCATGGCCTCATGCAGCCCAGCAAGGAGATGAATCATAGCAAAGTCTGACAGCTTCAGAGTACCTATAACAAAGGCTGGCCCTCCAGGCCTAGAAACTTGCTGATCGTTAAGACTCCATGTTCTCACCTTCCATTTCCTGATGCACATTTCCTTCCCAGGGAAACCTTCCATCACCTCCCATCATCTCTATATACAGAACCTTCATGTATGGTCGGCTCAGAGTTCTACAATAGAGTGCCCTTTTCCAGCACTCCAAACACCCAAAATTCCTGTGTGAGCCCAGAGTTGTAATCTGAAACTTTTGTGCCTTTCTCCCTATATTTTCCCATTATATCCAGAACACTGGTCTGAAATTCTATTTAAGGAGTAAACAAACATATGCAAATGTAACTACTAACAACTATTAAGACCTATGTTGAAATGCAGTGGAACAAAGCAAATATAAAGCAGAGTTTCTGTTTGAAGTCTTGCCGTTGTTTAGTTGAGCTTTCCCTGTGTATACATAGGATCTGCCCTTAGAAGATGGGCCATTATTTATGGTGTGAGCTCCAGAGTCTGAACCAGACATGTCTTTGTGGTTTCCATGGCAAAGCTGTCTTGGTGTGCGTGTGTGTACTTCTTAAGCAGGCATTTTAGCATGTATGAATTGAGTCTTTAAGGAGCTGCAGACCATGAGCCTGTGATTTCAGTGTAGGAATATCCTAAGTGAAGCCTGTTTGTCTTAACAGATTGGTTCAGGCTTTCAAGACACATTTGCTTTATGTTAGCACCAGTCTAAAGAAAACATCTGAAGTTGTGTTAAAGGAATCTGCCTTCTCCTTCAGTGAAGATGAATCCATTTTAGATGCAATAAGAGAGACAGCCAACAGCTCGTGCTAGCTAGAAGAAATCATTTAAAGGCCCCATTCTTTAACCGAACAATAGCATAGGAGTGCGTCAAAGGCCAGGTGATGGGTAAACATAAGCAGGAATTCTCTTGTAGTCCTGTCTGGAAACTGGTGGGAAGGCATGGAGGGAAATGTCAAACAAAAAGAAAGGTCGGCTGAAACATTCCTTGCATGCCCCGTGTCTGTATCCTGTGAAGATACTGTACACAGTACGTAAAAGACTATAATTCACTTGGGGAGCTCTGCCCACGACATAAACACTCTCATGGTTTAGAATGGCCCCAAAGCCCTTTGAGTGGAATCAGCTGTTTATCCTGCCTGTTAAGAGCACAGTTCTGAGCATGTGCATTAAGAAAGGACGGATACTTCCTGGCACTGAGAAGCCAGAGCTTTTCCTACCACAGTGCTTCTTGCTGAAGTCAGTCCAGCCAGTTCTGCCCTTAACAAGTACAATATCCCAAAGTGAGTAGGCTCTGGGTTATGCATGCCCCAGTTCCGACCACAGAGTTTAATCCTATAAGCCCCGTAGCCTTGGGTAGACTGCATACTCTCTCTGAACTTCATCTTTTAAGACAGGGTTGTACTCCCCGCTGCTAAGTGGACTCGCGAGGAAGGGGCGATCAGTGAGATACAGTGAGCAATGGAAGTTTCCCTTCTGCTCCGTCCCTAGTGCCTGTGGTTTCCTCATATACCCCAGGCAGCCCTTTGCTACCTTCTTCCCAGTTCTGTGCTCGCTCACGTGTTTTCCCACAATCTCTTTTGTGTTATTTTTAGTTTTCAGCTCTTTATATACGTCTGTTTTCTTAACCAAATGGTGAGATCTTTAAAGGCAAAAGCTTGCCATAATTATCTTTTTTATTGTAGTATAATTTACAATACTGTGGACAGATTTTTACATAAAGACTGTCTCCATCTTACAATGACTCAGCTTATAAGTTTTGAACTGTGTAGTCGTCTGAAAGCAATATGCATTCAGTAGAATCCATATTTGAATTTGAACTGTGAGTACAGTGCTCTATGCTGTTCCAGAAAGCAGTGGCAAACCACAGCTCCAAGGGAGGAAAACAGTGGTCTGTGCTGTGCTATTTTACTTATGTCTTCTTAATATATTAGTCCTCCTGCCATTATGGAATGTCTATATCTGGCAAGACTTTTGGAATCGAAGTCTTCTTCAATGTTGAAATAGTTGTACCAGATTTTTTGCTACATATTTTATGCTGTCTTTCTTCATCCTTTTTTTGTTTTATTTCATCTCTATCTATCTGTATGTTCTGAAACCTTTTATAAATTTTTATTTTTTTTTAATCTAGCCTGATGGTCTGTGTCCTTTAATAGAATTATTTGGTTTGTGTATACTTAATATAACAAATGAGCTCATTAAGTTTAAGTCCTACATCTTGCTATTTTTTTTTTAATTTTTATTTCCTCTGTTCTTAGTTCCTTTGTTTTTCTCTTCTTGTGTTCTTTTGGTATACTGAAGTATCTTTTCTTTTCTCTTTCACTTATACCTTGTACTTGTTTCTTAGCTCTATTTCTTCATATATTTTAGATAGATATGCAGTAAATATGACCTTTACCTTGACACATGAATTAATAATACCTATTATTAATTAATATTACAGTGCTTCATACCTAACATAAAAGCCTAAACCTAAGACAAGGTAAATCTCTTTATGCCCTCAGCTAGCCTCTGTGCTATGATATCTATATGTTCTGGTTTTCATGTGAATTCCACAATAAATTGACTTTTAATAGTCAACTGGCTTTAAATTTTTTTTTCTACCCAAAGGAAAACTGTAGTCCACTTCCAACTGGCGTCTTTAGATAAGGTAGTAGGGAATCATTTCCTTGCCAAAGGGGGAATTTTTTTTATAGGACCTCATTGTCTAGCCTTAACTGTCCTGGAACGCTCTATGTAGACCAGGCTGACCTCAAACTCAAAGATTCACCAGCCATTGTCCCCCCTTTGCTGGGATTAGAGGAGTGAGTCTCTATACCCAGGAGAAACTTATTTTTAAAATCCTTTTCAGGACAAATCATCAGAGAGGTCATATCCAATGTATAGGCCAAGAACATTGAGACTTGCAGTCATTAACAAAAGAAAAGCCCTCCCACGTGACATTCAGGTGCCTCTGCGTTCCTTGTAGACTTAACCAGTGACAGGGTATTCTCTCTTTTACAGGATCTCCACTGCAGCAGCCCTGCAGAAGCTCTTAAGTCCTTTCACGTAGATAAAGAATTCTCAAGGATACAAAGCTTGTACAGAAAGGACTCAGTTCCTTGAGCTCTGGCCTCACTGTACTTTCACAGACAGATAGATGGACACGGTCCCCACTCTCTTCACCACTGGCCTAAGTCCCCTTCCGTGGGGAACTGGCATCTCAGTAGGCACTTCAAGGGCACTGATCCTGAAGTCCTGGCAGCTGGTTTAAGCCTGTGTCTGCCATTCATTGATTGTGCAACTTTGGGAATATGCATAGTCCTCCCAAGTCTTTGTCTCCTTGTCTAATAAACTTGCTTAGAGGGTCACTGCTAGTTACATAGGACTTATGGTTCTCTGCATTGCAGTCTAACAGTAAACGGTAATCGTAAAGCACCACAGATTTTTCCTCTGCAGTTTTGATGGGCTAGGAGGCCCACATACCATGCACGGGTCCAGACAGCTGCAACTAAGACTTAGGCTAATACTTTTCTAAGTTGATTTGGGATGTTGGCAGAGTTCTGTTCCCTGGGTTAATTGGACTTAGGTCCCTGTGTCCTTCCTTCCTTAGTAGATGTCACCTGGAGATCATTCTTCGTAACTAGAAGCTGGCTGGCTTCATTCCCTGCCTTGTAGCCCCTCCATCTTTAAGCCGGCCACAGTACATCAAATCCTCCTTATATTCCCAGTCTCTAACTTGTGTCCCCAACTTGTCAGTTAATAACCCTTTCATAAGTTCATCTGCACCATAAAAGAAAACCTAATTGCCAGAGTGGAGCTAATTGTTCTCAGTATCTCAGATGTTACAGGGAGCATAGAATCTTAGAATTCTACCTGCTGTTTAAGGTAATGTATTGATATCTGTCGGTGCCTGGCATGTGGTGAACATGCGCTAGATGGCAATTATCAGTGCGCTTCCTTACAGAGAAAAGGAGGTTTGTAATATTAAAAGGTAATAGCATCAACACTGAGGCACACCACAGCCAAAAGCTCCAAACCCCAGTGACCTGACTGGAGACTCTACAATCTTAGGCTCCTGGCTCCTAAGGTTTTATATCTAACCCTTTAGTTGCTTAATCTGTATAAAAATAACCACTTTAAAAGGCAAAAACCAAAAGCAAAATAAGATACCTTAGTATTGTGTAGGTAACTTATACCTGTCTAGAAGATCGAAGCGGACAACCTTTTCATAGTACTGTCTGGTCAGTGTGATCTACATATAGATGGCATGATTGTTCATGACTTCCATTGTGTGCACCATCAAGTTGATCCTAGCAGAAGCTGGAGTAAGATCTTAGAATAGAGCTGAACCCCCAACACACCTACTTCAATGGTTTGTCACACATAAAATCCATAACATAAAAGGAATCACTAAAGATAGTTCGAAAATAACTCCTTAGACAGCACACAGGAATAACTCATCATGAGCCTCCCCAAACCATTTTCCATTTCCCCTCTTGCCTCAAGGTCAGGAAGATTTTTGCCCTCCCAGAGCAGTTCATGGCTTCCCATATGTTGCCTTTTCACTGTACATTCTCTTACCATTTGATAGCCAGTTGTCTGTGCAGATAGCCAGTTGTCTTTAGCAAATCTTTCTTCAATTCTATATTAGAGATGATTATTTCAATGACTTTTCATCATTGCTGCTTTAATATTCTTGAATATACTGTGGGTTGTTTGTGGGGCTTTTTTTTTCTTCAAAGTTCTTATTACCAAATGCTCTGATCCAGTCTCATGCATTAGTCCTTTAAATAAGACATCTAAATATAGATCACCTCCTCTTGATTCAAAAGATAGAAATGGATGTGACATCAGAATTTGCACCCCCATCTCCACCCCTCTCCATGGCCCCTGAAGTTGTCCTGGGGCCCCTGGGACTTTGGACTATAGTGTGGAAATCCTAGTTCAATTGGGTCCTCACAGCATGGTGATGGGGAAGCCTGTGGCCTGAGACTCCTTGGAGGCCAGAGTCAGTGTGAGCTCATTTGTGTGTTTGTTTCCCCAGGAGTCAGCCAGTTCTCTTGGCTCTCTGTTGGTAGCTTCTGGGGCACCTGCCAATGCCTTGTTTCTATTGAGCTTGCGCGGTAGTCACCCTGTTCCCGCCATCACCATGCCTGGTGAGCTGACAGCTTGGGAACCCACTAGCTCTGTGCTTCTCATCCTTCTCAGACACATTTGACTCAGCTCTAGGGAAACCCTGGTGGGGACCAGATAACTGTCTTCAGGTGCATGAGTTACTTCATCCTATCCCGTCCCTTCATGTCTGTGTTCTTGGAACTCCCACCAGACATCTAAGGATGCAGAGTCAATCAGGAAGGTAGGAGATGTGACAGGTTTTGCTCAATCACATCCCAAGTCCCCTGGACAAAGGAGACAAAGGGAAAGAGGGGGTAAGAGGAATCATTGGCTGAAGGCAGAGCAGCCCAGGCTAGACTCCAAGGAAGCTCTGTCCCCTGAGTCCATGGGGGTCAGACCTTGGGACAAGCATGCCACTCCGCTGCTCGAGTGATTCATGAACTTTCTTCTTTGTCTCTTGCTGGGCCCCATTTCTTAGGTCCAGTTCCCTTTAAAAACTCCCAACCTTATCTCAACTGAACTCCCCTTGAGAGCACAGGGAATTTTCCAAGCCTTGGGCTGTATGAGCGAGCACCCTGAGAGGACAATATAGAACCCAGCACTAGTGAGCTGACAGACCTTCGGAAGGCTGTAGTCACCGAGGCCTGCCATCCCTGCTGGCCTGCGTTTCTCTGTGACCAAGTTCCTGCACCCCCTCCAAGCTTTCCCTTACAGGGTTTGGAAATTTAGAAACTGTGGAGAGAAAAGCAAGATAAACAACATGGGATGAAGAGCTCTTCGGAAAGTCAGTTTGCAGAGCATCTTCAAGGGACATGGTTTGTTTTTCCTGACCAAAGAGGGAGCAACAGGGATGGGAGGGATCCAGTTCTGCCTGACAACAGGCATCCTCTCCAAATTGTGTAGGTCAGAGAGAGTGTGTTATTTATTAGCGCCTGACATCTGTTGCCGTGATATGATAAGCTCCATTAAAAAGCCTGGCCATCAGTCAGTGCTTATACAACTTCATCCCAGAGCTGGCCTCTGGCGTCCTGGGAGCCTGCACAGCCCTGACTGTACCAGGCACCAGCATTTGCAGCTCCGCCTTGCCTCCCCTCTCCCTGGGAAAGCCAAGTAGAGCAAATCCCGTCAGCAGGACCCTTTGGCCCATCTTTTCTCAGACCTTCTTGCTGCTCCACTGACGCTGGTTCTGAGCTCTCTGTCCACTCTGCTCTTAAGTTTCGACCTCAGTTGCACAAGTCAAAAGAAGCTGGCCTAAGGTGGGCTTCTCAGGGGAGAGCTGGGGGATGGAGGAACTGGGAGATCGCCACATCTTTGCTGGGGAAAGTCACTTGTTACTCCATTGTGAGGACTACTGAGTACTCAGGCATGAGTTCTAATTATACCACCCCCTGCCATGGGGAAAGTGTTTCCATCAGTAGGTAAAGTTGCCTGATTATTTGTGAGTTATAGTCAAATATTTTCTAACTTGGAAAACTATGCAGAAAGGAAAAGGCTCTGGTTTGAGGTTTTTAAGAACACACTGAAGAGGAATGTATTAATTAATAAATATTAATAGGATCAGAGTTCCCTTTGAACCGCTGAAAGAAAACATGAACAAGAAATGCAAAGAAAAATGTCTGTGAGCTAGGAGACCTGGTCTCATCCAGGCACCACTCTTAATTTCCTGTGCAATCTTAGGAAGGGCATGGCATTTTTCTGGGCCTTGGTACCCTCATCTGAAAACATCAGGCAAGTACCTACCTGCTACCACTGACGTCTGACAGATTTGTGGGAATTTGAAGTGAAGAATATGTTTAAGATAGCTTGTCATAGTTTTTTATCCGTATTGAAAAACATCCATCCCTGTTACGAGAGGTCAGACACAAATTGAAATCTTACTAAACAGAATTAAGGACACTGTGTACGTGATGCCGTTTGTACAGCCAGCATCTGATATTTATAGAGCACTTCAGCTGTGGAATGTGCACACATATGCCCCGAACACACACCCTGGAAAATAATTCTAGATGCAGTGCATTTTCAGATGTCAAGTTAAAACAGCTTCCTGGGAATTAGGCTTGACTTGACTGTTCAGATGTGTGTCTTGGTTTCTGACAGGTGCCACCAGGGCTGCTCCGGGCTGTCATGTGTGATGTGGAGTCCAGCCAAGGCAAGAGGGCCCAGACTCTTGTTTCTATCTATCACTTCTCATTAAGCCAGGGATGAGAGAGAGAGAGAGAGAGAGAAATAGCAAAGAAGGAAGCATCAAAGATGCTTAGAGAATAATTAGGACCATTCATACTGCACAGATCATGATGACAAGCAGAGGCCTTGCTTCTGTGGGAACAAGATTCTTTCTTGTCTGTTATCAGATTATTCAGCACAAGAACCACTGGTGAAAATGAACTAGATCCCTGCCTGCTAAAGCAGAGCTGGTAGAAATCAGCAAAAATGGTGACGAGGTAGATAGGTCTCTTGTCTTTCCTCAGTGCTCCACAGAAATCCATCGCCAACAGTGGGACTAGTTTGGGCCACCACGCAAGGAGGTAAACTTGACAGTGAGGCCAGGTTCAGGACATGGGGCACAGGAAAAAAAAAAAACTTTAAAAACCAGCTAGTACAGCCAGCTAGAAATATGCCAAACTTTAACCATCATGGCAGCAATGAAGTGAGGTTACTGGCAGGGCTGACATTCAGTGCATCAGTTTCATTTGCTGGAAGAATTTGGTTAAGATGCACAAATATAACAGTACAAAGATAGACCCCTGTGTCCCTCAAGACTGGTCCAAGACCTCCTGTCTTTCCGCTCCTCGTGTGGGCCCCCTACCTGAGGAGAAAAGCACATTGGAGCAAGGGGCTGAAGTGAGGAAGCTTGCATGTATGTCCCCACCTACCTGAGTGACTTGGTACAACCTCTGCTCCGCAGCTCTCCCAGACGGCTGAAGGCCTTTATATCCACAGGATGAGCCCAGGATATACCTCACAGCTCACCCATGAGGCCGAAGGCCTTTATGTCCACAGGATGAGCCCAGGATATCCTTCACAGCTCGCCCATGAGGCTAAAGGCCTTTATGTCCACAGGATGAGCCCAGGATATCCTTCACAGCTCACCCATAAGGCTGAAGGCCTTTATGTCCACAGGATGAGCCCAGGATATCCTTCACAGCTCACCCATGAGGCTAAAGGCCTTTATGTCCACAGGATGAGCCCAGGATATTCTTGAGCAGAAATAACTTTCTGAAAGTCTAAAGAACTTTTAAGAAAAGTAAAATATCTGTCTAGCTAGACTTTTTATTGGGGCTTATAAATGAGAGAAAAGAGTAAAGGACACTACAATGGAACAGGCCAAAAGCACAACCTTTCACAGTGACCTCCAAATGAGCGGGGATGGGGAGGGTGGTGGTGGTGCACAGTGAGAAGTGGACAGAAAATTCCAGTGACTCCTGTCTTCCAGACAGACACTTAGTCATTCCCAGTGGAAAATGGAAGCAGGCAGGAAAGCAGAAGTCAAGTCAAGGGGTACCTAGGTAAACTTTATCCAAAGTCACTTCTAAGGAGAAAATGGTAATTCATTGCTCTATGTCCCATGGAAGGTCAGTGTAGGCTGCCCAACAGAGAGACAGGGCAAAGACATTATGTTAAGTGTTGCCAAATCTATTCAGCAAACATATAGGAAATCACTACATATAGAACGTGTACAGAGCCCTGGGGACCCCAGTGTGTACACACACACACACACACACACACACACACACCATATGCAACCTTGCTGCTCTCTGGGTACAACTCAGCATCCATATACCCATATTTCAAAGAACCCCAGCTACCCTGGCTGGTCACTAATGGAGATTCCTCTCTGGCACTAAGGCTTCCAGGGAATTACTGCTCAGTAGACAGCGTGCAAGTCAGAAGTGTGAGTGGTGGTAGGAAAATGAGGATAGTGCCTGCTGTAGTGTTGGCTAATGGTAGCTGCTGTTAGTAACTGCCACACTGAGGCATTTGGTCCTTTTTCTGTATGCAGTAAGGTTTTCCTGGCAAGCTTACATATTGATCCATACACCTACCTTAATGTAGGTAAGTAAGTCCTGCTGGATCCTTCATAGCCTTGGAAATGGTAATAAAGGCAGTAGAAACATCATGTCTTCATGTCAAGCTCTAGTTCAAGAACCTTAAAAGTCTTGGACCCTTTGACCCTTTCGTTGCCTGCCTTGAGTTTTCCAAACCTACTCCGGTTCTCTAGTGTTACAATTGCCAGGCATAAAACTGGGGAGATGGTCCATTGGTAAAGTGTCTGAGTCGATCCCCAGAACCCACATCTAAAAAGCCAGATGCAGTGTGGAGAGGTGGAGGCAGGTAGACCCCTGAGACGAGGATTTACTCTTATTGTCTCTCAGGTAATAAAAGCTCTGCCCAGAGGACCTTGGGCAGGGACAGGCCCCCAATTTGTAGAGCAGGAGGGGTGTGAAACAGGAGGCTGTCTTGTGCTGCTCTCCGCGGACCTAAACACACAGTTCAGACCTTCGTCCCTCTAGCATAAAAGCCCGGTGGAAGATTTTTCTCTTCGGAATAGTCTTGCAGACAGCTGGTAGAGCAAGCACAACCTCCATGGTCTAGTAACTTATATCACAGAAGAAGAGCCAGCTTCGGAGTGGAGTGAGCACTCCTTGGACTGGAGACAGCCCCCACCCCCTAATGGGCTTACTGAGCCCAACTCTAGGACTTTGAGACAATCGAGAGGATGAGGTGCTCTGAGGCTGCCCCACAGCTTCTGTCTTCTGTGTGATTTCAGGGGATCTGAGAACTCCCAGCACCCTCGTTTCTGAATGGCTTCTGTGGATTGTGTGATAAGCCGTACCCAGGCTCTGTCTGGTGTGCTGTCCTTTGAGACACCACACGCAGCTGTATGCTTGCATCTCTCTCCTGGAGCAGTTGGTAAGCCCTCACAGACCATGCTGGTAGGAACTGGTGGCATTTCCTAAGACCAGGCTGATCCTAGCCTGCCCTGTTCACGCTTCCTTGCTGCATTCTCTGCCCCACCCTGACCAAGTGTTCTGTGGTTGAGATGGAAAAATCCACCTTAGAGAGGAGAGTTTAACCTCAGTTTCAGAGAAGACTGTCCTGTGACATGAGGTGGGGTGGAAACAAAGCAGGGCGTCGGTCTGAGCAGAACTGTACCCTTGGGTTTCAGAGTGACTTTGACCTCTTATTCCTCCCAGACTAGAATGATTATCCAGCTGCCAGAGAGTTCTCAGAGGAATCACTGCATTAAATGGTGTCACTAGCAAGGTAGTATTAACCCTAAGACAGTTTTATCTGAATGTTTGAAAGCAAACTTGACCGTGCAGGCAGAGCCAGCCCACGTGAAGCCCAGAGCGTGATCATGGGATCTTCCACTCTTTTCATTTTCTTGTTCTTGCCTCAACCTGTCGTGAGACCAAGAAAACTTGTTTTGAAAATGCTTGACAGCCAAAACAACCTGTTCTCAGCCTGGACAAGAGGGCCTGTCCTCTCTGACCGTTCCTGTGCTGTTGGATGTTGAACTAACTGCTGACTGGAAAAAACGAATTTGCTGTTGTCTTCTTATATTGTTCACAGACAAGTGCCAGCGGCTTTCAAGTTCCTTTTGGCCTCTTCCCAGCCCTTCTCCTGAGACACTCTAAGATTGTGTCTGAGCTCACAGAAAAATGACCATGAGCCGCATACGCTAGGGAAGCCATAGCCCCGGCCTCCATCAATGCAAGCTGAGCTGGCTATTCTGGCTTAGACAGACTGTAGCCACACGGAAATATTTAGCCTGTGATTTTCCAGTCTGTTGTTGGTCCCTTCTGATAAGGTGAAGGTCTTACCTTAAATCTCCAGTTATTCAAGTGGCCATTTTCCCTTCAATTTTGGCAGCTCTTGGGCCTGCTCTGTCCCCTACACAAAGCCTTGCAAATTCAGTCTTGGACAGCCATGTAATTCCCTGAAGGAGTCACTTCACCTCTCCTCCTCTATACAGAGAAGGTAGAGACTAGATAAGGTCTCAGTGGACAGTCAGAGGCCCACACTACCAGTGCCTGTTTTTATGAATAAAGTTTTATTGGAATACAGCTACCCCCATCCATTTACATCTAGTCTACAGCCATGATCAGTACAGAGCAGATTTGAGTTGTAACAGAGTATATGACCTACAAGTTGAAAATATTTAGTGTCTGGCTTTTTCCAGAATATGTGCTGACCTTTAAACTGGAGGAGATCTGAATTCTAGCAAGGACTCTGGCCCCCAAAGTGATCAATAAAGACCTGACTAGGAAAAGGGTCTCTTTCCTTCTCCTCATAGTTGGTAATACAGGGCATTGTTGAACTACTCAAAGGGCAGAGAGCTCATTCTGCTATGTTTATACAGAGTTTATTTTGCTGTACATCTGTATTTGTTTATTGGTCTGGTAGCTGTAACACCCATAGTGTCTATTAGTTTTAGGTGGGGCAAGAGGGTTGGGGGACCTTCCTTGGCCCTCTGGGACTGACTGTATCCAATGGTTTGGTTCAAGGTGGGACACCCATTTGTACCCACATGGAAGAGAATGCTGATTTGAATACTGACTCATCCACTTAGTAAACATGGTGGGTAAGGGTACCACATGCAGTCTTCAAGAACCCAGATGCCTGCCCAACCCTCTCCACCCCTGCTCTGTCTTGATTTGCCTTGTTCTCCCTGTCTGAGCAGTGGAATGGGGAAGATGGGCAAAGGTGGTAAAGTGATTGGTGAGCCCTGGTAAGAAAGCCAGCAAGGGGTCGAAAGGGTCCTCTAATATGTGAACTAGGAAGTGCCTAATCTTTGTCACCTTTTCCCACTCAAAGCCAATGCAAACAAGGTTGCCATTTATAGAATTTATTTCCCAGTGAGTTTACTTCTCATGCCTCTGTTCTATATGAGCTCTCTAATGACCAAAACTCAAAATGGTCCTCTCAGGACCACTTTGGTCTACAGGAAGGTTTGTGCAGACTAGAAAGGGCTGCCTCTGCCCCCTTTGGGTTGGTACAGTTTCACTAATAACTTGGAATAAGGCCATTCCTCTTTCTGGTCCTGTGATTCTGGCTGAACACACAGCTTATCAGGCTAAGCACTGACTTTGCTTTGGTCCCCACATTCTGCCACTGCAGCACCAGTTGCTGCACTCCCAGATGCAGCAGCAGCTGCCAATACCCACCCAGTGTGTCCAGAGTCGGATAGTATGGACCTTGCTGCCCAGCACGTGGCCTTGCCTCTGAGATCACAGCAAACGGGTCTGGTCACTGGTACACCCTTTCGTATCTGCCTTCCCCAAGCAAGACTGCAATAAGACATGGCTCCCAGGTTCAAGGATAGAGGTTGGATTCTCTGTGGCTGGGAGCAGAGACATGGTTCTCTTATTCAGGCCTCGCTAGTGCAAATCCTCACGTTGGCCCTTCCTCGCTGACTTCTGACCTAAAACTAGCTCACCATGAGGAATGCACATGATTTTCCTCTTTGTGCTAGCTATTTCAAAGACAGCACACTAACAGCACCAGGAAGTGTGCTCAGAGGCCCAGAGTAGATGGACTCCTCCTGGAGGGAACTGACCTCACCCCCAAGGCATTGGGTTACATGCTGCCCAGTAGGTACAGTGATGGCCTTCCACTGGGACACCAGCCACCCCCCGCCCCACAGTGTGCTGTCAGAACTGTTTGCAGAAGGCTGTGATGAGCTCCCTATGGATCCTGCATTGTGGGAAGATCTGATTACACTCCTCAGGTCATGCTGGGAGTTGCCATTGGACCAAGCATGTGAAGGAATTTACAAAGATTTCCATCTTCCACTTCTTAGCCTGCATTTGACACAGGCTCCCAGAGTTCAGCAGTTAGAGGAGGAGGAAAGAGAGACTGTGTGTCTGCAGTAGCTGAATCCTTCTGTCTATTTCCTGTCCTTGGTCTCAGTTTGAAAAGACTATGGGAAGAGAGGGAATGTCATTCATCACTGTCTTGAGCCCCTAACATATGTAGAGTACGGTAGAGTACCCTACTGAGGAACAACCACATCCTATGGATACAGCAGTTTCCTTCTTGGTGGCTTCAAAAGATGGAGTTGTGAAGATGAAGGGCAGACATGCCCATCAGCACCACCCACCCCATGGGGAGTTAGCAAGGCGAGCTAACTTACATGGGGACTGGCCATGTAAGGTATAGCATGTGATCTGTGACGTACCCAGGGCCTGAGATTCTAAGTGCACTGCTTTAAGCCACTAGGCTCTTGATATTGTTCAAGTAGGCTGTGGTGGCTGGACACAGGGTTGAAGCAGCACTCCAAGGGTCCTGTCGTGTTGAACACAGTATACCTTAGACCATGTTCTTTCTGTTTCATGTTTGAGCTTCATTGGCCACAGAGGCACCAAAGACCTTCCCAGGCTAGTAGGCTAGTAGTCTGCTGTTGACAGGCCCCTTGGGTACATGCAGGTCCCTCTCTGACACTGGGCCAGTTCTGGCCTCACTGCAAGCCTGTCTGCTTGTGGATATTGTGGAGCCGAGTATAACAGGGTCTATTTGTTGTGGAGTAGAGTAACAGGATCTATTCTTTACATTCTGGTATTTGGATTACAATGAAGTTATATCTAAAAACACATTTTAAATTGAAGTACCAAGTGCCAAGTTAGTTCATTCACTTAACCAGCAAACACGAGGAGCTTACATGGTGCCAGGCACCAGTCAGACAGTGGGTCCAGATTTCTCTGGAAGCTTTCCAAGGAGGGAGATGGCTCAGTTGTTAAAGTGCTTGCCACGCAAGCACGAAGATATGAGTTTGAGGCTTAGCACCCATGTAAAAAGCCAAACATGGTGCTGTTGTGTGCTCAAAATCCCAGCACTCTCAGAGAGGCAGAGACAGGGGATCCCTGGGACTCACTGGCCAGAGGTCAGAGCCTAATAACAGTCCTTAGGTACCAGTGAGAGGCCCTGTCTCAAGAGACAAGGTGGAACAACAGAACAACACCTAGTTGACTGCTAGCCCTTCAGACATATGCACACACCCAGGGAAGGGAGGGGGAGAGGCTGATTCAGATAACAGAGTGAGGGTGGAGAGAAAACCAAGTGAGCTTGGGTTCCTCCAGTGTCCAGTAGTGTGTTTTTGTCACCTAAAGCAAAGAAACATGTGGAGACCCAAGGACTCCCCCAAATGCACAGAGCGGATGGTGGATCTGCATCTGGATTTAGTTCTGATGCTAGCTCTCTTCCTTCATAGCAATACAGTTGCAGGTGGTTTTTTGGCCTTAGAATAACCAGGAAGCTCTGTCTCCAGTCCCTTTGTCCTTCCCCAGTCTTCTCCCCACGAATAGCCAAGCCAAGGCCAGAATGACCCTCAGGTTCTAGACCAGGCTCTAGGGATCATATAAAATCAAAACAGAAGGTGGCTGTGTCTCCACAAACCAAACCTCATACTAACTGGGGTGCAGATTTTAGTAAAACAGCATTGGATGCATGCTCAAAATTCCTTCCATGGTAAGCCACTGTGAGAAAGATCTCCCTCAAACAAGGGACTCAGGGTAGGGGGGTGTTTGCCCTCTCAGACAATAAACAGAGCAGCAGGATCCAGAAATCACTTGAGAGAGGCAGAATCATCTCCAGGAGAATTAGCATCTTTAAAAAAATTAACTTGCCAAGGATTCCATGTGTTCCTCTGCCTCTCACCCAGGTCCTGGTGGCTCCTGGCCTCCAACTCCCAGGGCGAGAACATCTTGGACCCTCGTGTCTTTATGTTAGTTTCCAGCTCATCATGATGATGCATCTTCTTCTCAAGTTTGATATCAAGTGTGTATCCCACTGACGTGGAGCTGAAGGATAAAATGAGAGGGGAGCAGAACACAACAGAAAAACTAAAGAGATCACTATTTGTCGGGATTGTCTATAGAAACTAGTCATGTAAGTTGACTGTTCTTGCCTAGAGTTGAGAACAGAACTATAACAGAGTGTGGTGGCGCACACCTTTAATCCCAGCCATTGTGAGGCAGAGGCAGGTGGATCTCTGTGAGTTCAAGGCCAGTAGAGTCTAAATAGTGAATTCACCTCATAATGAGATTCTGTCTCAAAAACTGTGGGAAAGGCAAGAGAACAGCTCAGCAGTTATGAGCACTGGCTACCCAGGTTGGATTCTCAGAACCCATGGCAGCTCACAGCTGTCTGTAACTCCAGTTCCGGGGATCCAATGACTTCTTCTGTATGTGTATGCCACCAGTCATGTTTGTAGTTCACAGACATAAATGCAAGCAAAATACCCATACACGTAAAACAATGAAATAAAATTTAAAAAAACTTAAGAAGAATAGACCTATAGGTGGACAAGGGATTTACTTCAGTGGTTGAGCTCTTGCTTGGTGTGTATCAAGCCGTTAGGTCAGTCTCCAGCACTAAAGTAGAAAGGGAACAGGTCCTTAAGAAGAAAAACCATCCATTCCATCAGTGGTCAGTCATTAAATGAAAATTGGGGCCATTTCTGTGTCACTGAGCTGATGCGTCCACCTGCCCCGAGATAAGCCCGGAAAGAACTAGAGTCATCCTCCCGAGATGGAGCACAGTCTAAAGAACTGCATCTATAGCTTGGCAGACCATAGTACCAAAGCCAGAAACTGACACTCAGGAGACGAGGGCAGGACCCAGCTCAGGTGGTGCAGCCTCAGCCCACCCAACCACTGTGTGCATGACCCACAAAGCTCAGGCCAGGGCTTACCACAAAAAAGGAAAACTTCTATGCAAATATTGAGCTCCCTGTCCTAAAAGGCACCCAAGAGTGTCACCCCTCACAAGTACCAGTAGGACAAGCCCTGCCTCAGACAGCCTGCTCAGATTCTCTCCCAGTGCTGTGTTTCTCCAGCACCAAATCTGTGTTCAGCAGTTAGCCAAGGCAGTCTAGCCAGGGGATGCTTGACGCAAGAACCTCCGCTGTGAGCCTGATGTTAACCCAGGCCTCACGGGAGAAGGGGTTGGATTTCCAAAAGACAGAACAGCCTCCCAACATGCCCCAGGGTGCAAGAAAATATCCTGTACCCATGGAATAAAGGGGCTTCTACCTAGCTGGCTCCCAGACTTGCGAATGAAAATTAATTATTGCTTGTGATACATTTTAAGATCCCCGATGAAAGGCCTTGTATAAATGCAAATTATTATTATTGTTGTTATTATTGTCATTAAAGATGCTAGACGTCTGGCCTGCTACATAATGCCCTGGTATAGATCTGAGCAGAAAAGAAAGTTTCCTCACTGGCAGTAAATGCGAGAGCCAAGAAGGACTTGGCCCATGAATAAAAGCAAAGCACCAAGCTCCCTTCCAGGGCCAGCATACAGCTTTCTGACCAGGGACTCAAATGTTTATGTGTTCCCTGAGAGCCAGCCCTGCTTGCATGAATTCCTTTACCCCCGTAGGAACCAGCCAGTACTAAGCCATGAGCTCTCTGAGTGTATTAACATTCAGTTGTCTGTTCATTTGAAGGATGGAAGGAGTATGGCCAGGATGGATATTGTCCATCATTCTTAGGATCGTAGGTCAGATCTGAAGAACCAGAGGGACTGTATAGAAGCCTCAGACATATGCAGTGCCTCTGATAATGCTTATTAAGACTTAGAGGGAGCCCCTCCAGCAAAGTACAGTAATTTATGAAATTACTGCTTCCCGCTTGAGAAACTACCTATGACTAATGTGGGTGGGTTAACACTAAAGCAATAGTAATAACAAACAATAACAGATAAAAATATTCTTGACCTAGCAGTTGCCTTAGAAACCATCCCTTCATTTTACACATGAGGCTTCTGGGGCCCAGAGAGGTAAGGTGGCTTATCAAGGTCACTCAGCAAATAAGAAACAGCTGGACTCTCGAGCATCCCGAGACTCAGTCAGTCCATTGTATTTGGATCAAAGGTGTCCCATTTTATTACATTCGGCAGCAGCTCTAGAGAGTTTTAAGCTTCTGGGTACCCTTTGTTCTTCTGGGACTCATTATTTAGGGAGCATTTATGGTGCCTCCAGTGTTACCTGGGTAAACCACTTATACCTTCCCTGGAGTTCCTTTCCTTCCTTCCAGACTTGCCTCGGGGTTCATTGGGGTGCACAGAACTTCAGAGAGCCAAACGGGTAACAAGATCAGGCTCATCTCTTTCGTGTCTTGGTATCACAGGCATCGTTCTACCCAGGGCAGGGTACAGTCAGCACTCTAGACACACTACAAGATGGAGGGCTTTTGAGCATCTACAGAGCAAATGCAGAGGCAGTGAGAATTGGCCATGAGTGGCTCTTGGAATTCATTACTGGGTAGTTGGCTGTTCTAACAAAAGTGGTAGTGCATGAAAAGAACATTTGGCTAAAATGATATTTTGTGGGTAGAGAGCCACATCAAGCTACTTTATCTCTTACTCCCCATGTAGATAAGGAAATGAAAGACTTATTCTTTTGGTAGAGCCAGGGATGGAGCCCATTTCTCATCTCAATGGCGAGTGTCCACTCTGCTGGAAGTTCTGGCAGGATGGAAAGGAAAGAATGTATTCTTTGGAGTCAGCAGCCCCGGATTCCTCATAGCATAACCTCCTGTTAGTGTGTGACCTTAGAAAGGCCACTGGGCATCTCTGGATCATTGGTCTCTCATTGGTCAAAATAAAGACACCAACATGACAGTAGGGCCATTAGGAATCAGTGGAAATAACAGAGATGAATACAAGTAATATGGTGTCTAGCATATAGCAGCTCCTTCCTTCCCTTATACTTGCAACTTCTAGACATTCTTTTAACCACAATTCACAGCAAGATATTCATTTTACATCCTAATTCAGTGTATATATTCAGAAGTTTCACAAAAAAAAGTATTTCTCCTGGCCACATGTGACCCTCTCTGATTTTACCTAGCTTATTTTAATACAGGTCAGGACCCACTAAATGGATTTCACAGATAAGTATTTGAATGAGCCCACGAATATCACTTGCCTACATTGTAATATGCCCCTTTTATCTCCCTTCCCTTCCTTGGCTGTAACTGACACTTAGGGCCTCAGAGAACTGAGAGCATACTAGGGGGGCACTGCAGGGCCCTGAACTGCTGTGGAGTGGAATGGGTGAGCCCTGTGGACATAGCAGGCACCCCTGCTCCTTTATCTCTCTAGTGCACCTGTCATGAATGGAAAGGACATAGAAGGCCCTCAATCTGCCATAGGAGCTACCTGTATATACCTAACCTAGAGAACAAAGACCCAGAGCACTAGGTGACCGAAAGCTATGCCCAAAACCCAACAGGTATTTCCCCAAGCAGCTGGGGAAGTCATGAGCTGCAGCTCCTAGACACTGGGGTCTACCTGGTATGCAATATATCATAGCCCCCCAAGAAGCTCAATAGGGATATGATTGTTTTAAGCCTCCAAAAATTTGATGTCCTAAGGGTGTTCTTGGTCCTTTGAGACCCCGAGTCTAGACTAATGCCCAGTGATGCTGTCTGGAAATCCTGAGGCACCACCTCCATGTGTTGGAGCCTAGATCCCACACTCCCTGTGGTCAGCCCAGCTGGTAGCATGAGCACTTCCTTTCTGGGGGTCATGCCTTGGTTTTTCCCCTTTTGCTTACTAAGCCATGGAAGGCCATCTGTGACCATGAAGGTGACTCACCAGCATCAGATACATAGGCGGTCACTTGCCCCTAGCAGGTGAGCAGATGAGTAACCCTTCTCGTGGCCAGGGCTATGGTCAGATCCCTGCACCCTCCATGGACCTTCACATGGCCATCACATCCTGGCCTCTGCTAGGTTCCTGCTCGCCCTGGGCAGAGTAACCGGAGGGTCACCTGTGTGAGCATAATAGGCAGAAGGAGGCCATGAGACCAGATAAGTCCAGGGCTGGCTCTGCGTGGGCATCCAAGGCCCCATCAGCACCCCATTCCTCAGTTCCCAGCACCTACCTGCTGCAGCTCAGCCACTTCGTTCCGGGTCTTCTCGGTGGCCACGTGAGCCTTTCGCCAGCCGGTTATGCGGTCTACGTTGACCAGAGAGGACACATGAGAAGAGTTGCTTGCCAGCTCCTGGACTGCCTGGCGCCCTTAGAGCTGCTTTCCTTCATTTATGCACAGGTTGGCATTCACCTGGACTGGGGCCTGAGGAGGGCAGGCTCCAGACACTGAGGATGGCCCATCCTAATCTCAACCTTGAGAGGCTTACAGAAAAAGCCTCTTGGGCATCCCGTGATTCTACATCATAGTAAGGGGCCATTGCAACCCAACCTGGCCTCTGTTCACTCTTCTCTGTAACCACTGTGAGCATTCCTTCCATTATGAGACTATATTGTTCCAATATAGCCCCCCATATCTGAGAAATCCATGCAGACCTGCTGTGTGCAGAATTCGCAGTGTGAAGCTGGGGCTGCAAAGATGGATGCATGCGAGCGGATCTTCCCTCAGAGGGGTGTGGGAAACTGCCTGGCATATGATAGAGGCATTCACTCAAGCAGAGCAAGTCAGCTTGGGGACTGAGGCTTGAGGCCTTTGGGCATCCTCTCCCTCTCTCTCCTTTGGCCAGCTAGCCGTGCGTCTTTTCCTCTACCTTCTCATGTACTGCACTAGCGCATAGGGAAGGAGCCAGAGATACCTGCATCCTGGGGAGTAAATACTAGCCCCAACAATTGCAGTAACTGGCTGCAAAATGCCGTGACCCTAAAGGAGCTGGCCAGGCTCTGAAGGACCCCCTCAAAGGGCTTCAGAAGGGCAAAAAACTGCTAGGTAATCCTGACCAGTTTAGAATGTTTAAATACCCCCATTATTTGGCAGAAACCAGATACCATTCCACTACTTTGATGTGTAGACGTGGTCTCTGAAGTCCTTCAGCAACAGCTTTTGATTGAGTTTAGCAATGCTGAGACCACAACCTCAGCTTTCTCATAGGTGAGGAGGCAAAATGCCTAACTCACAGTCTAGACACGAGTCTAAGCATCCCCAACCAAGTCAGGCTATGCTTCCTGTGGCTGGCGCACAGAACACCGTGGAATTCAGCCTAAGGAAGACTGGGGGCCAGCTGGGGGCAGGACCCTGCCTGAAGTCATCAGCATGTCACATTGTGTTTTCAACTCGATATCAAGACTTTGTATCTACAGTGCTAATTCCCCATTTTATAAGCTTAATTACCCCAACCCCAACCCGGAAACAAATCAGAGTTGCTCAAGGACTGGCATGTATAACAGGACTATTCGTGAGCCATTACAAACACGTGCACGTTCTTAAACCCATTACCAGAGAACCAGGCCCTCATCACCCAGGGTCCAACAGCCAGACAGACTCCCACTGGCAATCACTGATTCACCATGGTACCCATGTTAGATGGACAGTTGTTCCCTGGGCTTTGAAAGGTTTGGGGTGAAGGGCATCGAAATGGAACAGGTCTCTTTGTAGAGATCTATTATAAGCCTGGCCTTTTGACATGAGGCAAGAACCCAGAATGAGTCACTATTTACAGTGGCGGTCCAGGACAATGAGGACAAGGCAAGACCAAAGACCACGAGGCATGATTAGCGGGACTTGTCTTACACTATTTACAGGACGGCTTTGATTTTCATACCACAATCGGTTTTCGTATGACTGATGGAAAACATGTGCCCGTTGAAGTCACAGCTGCAGAGCAAAGCTGGAAAAGGCAGTGAGAACTCTTAGGGGTTTTGAACTTGCCTCTGCTTTCAAAAGTGACCTCTGACATGATTTATATATTCTGGATTTGCTGACAGCGAGGGGCATGTCTCTGAACCATTTCTCCCAGCCCACCCTACCCCAACCCACCACCACGCTTGCCTGGCTTAAACAAAACATCACAGGTCTCATCTTACAGTTGCCCAAGGAAAAGCATTTTTAATCCAAGTCCTGTTTTGGAAGAAGGCAAATGTTTAGGCTTTTGCAAAATAAAAAGATCGTGTGAGGATCAGACCAAATAACTCTGTCCTTGTCTTGGGCAGCTAGTCACATGACTCTTATACCCCTCCCTTGTCAACAGCTGCAGCCTCCTTCCTGACCCAAAAAAAAAGCCCACACCCCAAAACCAAACCCAGCAGGTTTGGGAGAAGATGAATGAGGACTAGGGTACCTTTGACTGCAGAGCTCACCCTCGGATGCCATCAGTATGACACCAAGCACGTCAGGACTGAATTTCAAAAGATGTATGATGTCCTGATGACCATGGCTGTGTGTCCAGTGTAAGAATAGCCATCTTACTTAGTGCCGACTCTGTGTGATATGTGGGAAAGGAGGGCTTAGTCAAGAAGCCACAGGGAAGAAGACAAACTGAGAGCACAGACGCTCAGACCTCTTTCCTCTCCCCGTAGAAGCCATCCCTCTACTACAGTTCCACACAACGCTTGCTGCTGTTTCCAGAAATTCTGAACCCCTCCCCGCTGCTTACAGCCAGCTTGGTCCCCATGGTAACAGCATCGTTGGGCATCTATTAGGCCAGTTAGTATGTCAAGTGCTTAACTTGGACCATCTCATTTAAGAACCTTTTAAGGTAGCCACATAATCATTCCCATATTATAGATGAAGAAACCAAAGCTAATGTCACTTGCCCAAAGGATCCAGCTAGTAAGACAAATGAACAGGTCTGAAGCTGAGGTCTGGCTGGCTTCAGAACCTACTCTCCCTGGCCTGTCATCCACAGCATGCAACAGCATGCCTTCCTTAGTCAGAGGCAGGCCAAGCTCTGGGCCGTGTGGAAGGGGGAACTGCATCCAGAGAGAACCATATCAGCAGCCTGGGTCCAGGGCCAGGAGGAGGAGGGCTGCTCAGCACCGCATCTCCTGGCTCCTTGCCCTGTTCCACACAGAACTGACCTAGTCATAGCCTGGGATCCCAGTTCTGCATTTTGTTTCCTGAAGATTCTTGGTTTGTACTGGCTTTTCTGAAACCCTGAACAATGGAGCTTCAATCAGACAAGAGTATCAGCACCTTATTCCACTCTAACACACAATGGGCTCTGAACTGATCTGAAACGGAGACTTCTAGCGTGAGTAGTGAGGAACCTGGCCAACACCAGGCTTCTGTCTCCTGCCCCCACTCCCACCCCTGCACTCCCACCCCTGGCCAGCTAATGCTGAGGCAAAGAACCTTTCCCACCACTTCACACGCTCAGGAAGCTTCCTGGACACTTTGCCTCTGGTAACAGATGTAGATACCTAGTGCCATTAGCATGCTGGGCCCTGGGCAGCTCTTCATTTTTTCTGGTAAAAAAGTGAAATAATTGAAAACAGTGCTCTAAAAACATCTATAAATGGGTGGGCGCCAGTTGTCATTTTCCCCTTCCTGTGCCTGCTTCCCCTCCCTTGACTGACTTAATGAGGATCCAAGCTGAGAAGCGATTGCTGCAAACAGCTGGTAGCATCATGCCTTTAAATAGCCCTCGCCACACTTCCCCCTTGGAGGCACAGTTTGCCCTGGCAGGGAAAGCCCAGGACACATAGGAAACTTCAGAATTTTCTGCAAAGGAAAGAGCTTGCCTCTCAGTCGTGCTCCCTGGTGTAAAGACCTTGCAGCCCCTTCCTCAAAGGTGTTCCTAGGAACACAAAACTGAGCCGCTGAATAGCTCCAGAACCTGGGAGGCTCTGGTCCTGGGAGGGATGGCAGGGGACTCCTTGGGACTATGGCTGCCAGACTCAGGCCATTTCCCGGAGCAGCCGGCACCATCCACTCACCAGCCATGGGGTGCGCTGCTGGGGCCTAACCACAGTCTCTTCCTGCCATGGGCCAGAGTGGCCCTGTCCACAGTGACACTGAAGCAAGGCTACAGAGTCTGAGGGCAGCCTTTTCTCTCTGATTCTCAGCTAAGGGGGTTAGCTCTCCTCCTCCACACATCTAGACTGTTGGGAAAACAGAAGCCACTGGAATACGTAAGGAATGAACACCCATCGTGTCTGGCTGGCAACCAGGGTTGCCACACTGACCATTGTGAGCCCTGCACCAGGGCTTCTCTTGATCATCCAGCTTTGTTCGAGGGAAGCGACCCCTCCCGCTGCATCACAGCCCTTCCTTTTGCATTAAGAATGCCTGGTCTCAGGCTGGAGAGATGGCTCAGTGGTTAAGAGCACTGACTTGCTCTTCCAGAGGACCCGGGTTCAATTCCCAGCACCCACATGGCAGCTCACAACTGTCTGTGATTCTAGTTCCAGGAGACCCAACACTCATGACAAAACACCATTATACATAAAATATAAATAAATAAGTATTTTTTAAAAAGAATGTTTGGCCTGGTGTTTGGAGCTGTTCACAGTGCTTTAGAGTCAAATGTCAGGGAATGACAGTGATTTAGCCACAGTGGTGCTTTGTCTGTCTTCCGCTCTGGTTGCTAGTACAGATGGAAATTTAGGAATGGACCAGTTTTCTCTGTTAGCGCCGAAACACTACATTTATTGGTGGAGTATTCTTCTCTCACCCACCTTCTTTAACAGTTAGTAATGCATGTGCTTAAGCCAACCCTTGCTGTAGTCATTAAAACCATCATGGAGAACATGATGAACCAGATCTAAGCCATTTTTTACAGGGGCTAGCAATGTGGCCTGTCAGGGAGGATGTGTGAATCTGGGGGCCAGTGCTGTGGAAACATAAGAAATGACTTTGTGAAGAAGAGAATAATCTGGTGCTCAAGAGGCTTGGAAAGCAGGAGCAGCTAGCCTAAATGGCAGAAAGGTAGAAGATGGTGTGTGTGAGAAAGAGGAAGTAGTCAAGTGGGAGAGGACAGGGCAGATACATAGACCTGAGGCTCATTTGCTAAACTATGGGTGGGCTTAGGAGAGCGTGTCATCCCTCAGTTGCATAAGATACGTGTAAAGGAATGGAAGGGTGTGCATCTTTCTGAGGAGAGGAGGGTCCTTTGTTTTCTTTACTTTTCAAAGGAATATATACCTCAAAAGAATTGAAGAATGCATTTGTTTAAAAAAAAAAACCAAAGCAAACAAGTAGAAGCCAGATAGTGAGAATCCCTGAGAGACAGGATGAGAGTTTGGAGAACATTAAGGTCTCGGTCAGGGTGGTGATGAAGACAGTTCATCTCTCTGCAACAGAAAGGCATGGCTGACTTGTGTCCTAAGGGAAGTGGGCTTCTGCAGCAATTTTGTTAAAAGGTAGCAAGATTGGAACAGGAGTGTCACCAAGAACAAAGAGATGCTTAAGGGTGGATTCCCTGCACGGATTTAGGGAGTCTGGAAACCAAAAGCTCTGTCACAGAAGTGCAAATTGACCAGAGCATCTTCTAGGTCATAATGTCCTGCAGGTGGTTGGGACTGTGCAACTGGAAATTTGGGAGGGGAAGAAGGGTGGGGACTAGGCTAGAGAGTCCTGAACGTGATGCAAGCCTTCACTCATGAACCTGCTCTCCATGAAGGGAATGGAGAGCAGGGCGAGACAAGCACCACGAAAAGTTGTGTCTGGGAGAGAAAGACAGGCGATCTAAGATGCTTGAAGTCACAGAATTACGAGAGAGAGAGCACACTTCCAGAGAGGACAGTAGCTTCTGAATGCTACTGCAGAGATGCCATATGGGTACTGAAAGGACCAGTCAGCACATATTTATTTGCCCCAGAGGGATAAAAACAGGGGCTAGAAGATGGAGGAGAAAGGGGGCAAAGGAGAGAGGGAAGGGGTATTTTCCCCAGAGGGACAAAGGACTCTGGGTAGAGAGGAGAGAGGGAGGGTATTCTCCCCAGAGGGACAAAGGACTCTGGGTAGACAGGAGGAGGATGCGGTTCTTGGGCAAATGGCAGTTTAGAAAGGGGAAAGGGAAAACCCTGTTAGGATGAGGTGTTTAATTTTGATTGGACAGGTTAATTAGGGCACCCAAAAGGGGGCTTTTGATTGTTGGGCTTCAATACTTTGATTGCTGGACCTTGGTGGTCAGCCTCAGGAGGAGGAAGTAACAAAATAAGGGAATAGACCTTGGTGGTTAGCTTAAGGAATCTAATCTAATGGATTTTAGCAAGGCAAAGAAGGGTAAAAGGAAAACCTGTCAGCGCCACGTTTGGACCTGCTAGAGCCCTTCTGGTACCAGGACTGAAAAGCCCCGACATTCAGAGCAACCTAATTAGAAGAGATCAGTGGAGTTGGAGGAGGAGGGCAGTGTGTCATCAATAACCGCATCAGTCTGGTCTAGAGATGGCCGCCCCAGGACCTGTTGGTTTGAGGGACACTCACTGTGCTGTGTCCCAGGCCATGTGCTGGAGCCGACCTCAGCTGCCTGTGCTCTCTCAGGTGGCTCTGCTGCCCTTCCCCTCGGTACTCAGTTCAGTACTCTGTGCCCTTCCCCTCGGTACTCAGTTCAGTACTCTGTGCCCTTCCGCTCAGTACTCAGTTCAGTACTCTGTGCCCTTCCGCTCGGTACTCAGGCAGACGCCTAACTCGGCTCTCCTCAGCTCCTAAGAGCTGGAGCCCGGAGGCCAGTCTTATCAGATCCAGATCTCTAATAAGATAGTCTGTGTGGACGGGGGTAGCTCTTGAGGCCTCCTTCTACTTCTGGTTGCTCTTCTGGGAAAGTGAGATTACTGGGTGAGCCGGATGCCTAAGGGTGACAGGGATTCTGTGGGAGTGGGTCAGGGACTCAGAGGCAAGCCTGGATAATAAAAGGCACGTTCCCCTCTCTCTCTCCAACCCTCCTTTCCAACAGGCTTCCTCCTGCTGTGCCTTCTGCCGATGACACTCACCCAGCCTGTCATTTACTACCTGATAGGGTCCACAGGGCCCACCCCCAGAGATGTACCACCGGCCTCAGTGTTGATTCTGTGTCTGCCTCCTCCTCAGAACTGGTGTCCTGCATGGCAGGTCCCACATCTGGGTCACTCAGTGCCTGGCACAGAGTAGGCTCAGCACATTCCGTCTGCTGACGTGGAACATGGCTTTCTCTCTGCAGAGTAGAACTCGGGTGTCTGGGTCAACCATGGTGGCTCATATCTATTACCATCACTGGGTAAACTGAGACAGGAGAATTTCTGGGAGTTAGAGGCCAGCCTAGGGTTTTGAGTTCTAGGCTGGCCTCAGCTATGTAGGAAGGGCCAGACTAGCTTGGCTACAGAGTAACACCTTATCTAAACAGAAAAAAATCGGGTATCCAGAAAGTCATATGTTCTCTCCCAGATTCTGCCTGTCTTTAGAAGGTTCTCCCAAAACCCAGCCAGGAAACTAAACTGCACCTGTGTTTTAGAAATAAATACAGACCATAACTCATTTAGGAATCCTTATTAGACCTTTATGAAGTCCCAGATTCAACTTAGGAGAATATGACCCTGATGATATCTTCAATCATGGAAGTGACTGGGTGTCACTGTGGCTCTCTGACCTACAGCTCTCTCCTAGGAAAGGCAGTAGACTCTCAGGGTGAGTGTCTAGTAAACGTGGCAGGCAGGAAGGTCATCAAACAGGCCCTTTAAATCCCAGGAGAGGGAGCATAGGGGTGAGCTGCACAAACCTCCCTTGGAACAATCCAGAAGCTTTGCCTCTGAGAGGAGGAGAGTCCAGCCCAGGACGCATGAAGAGTAAATCACAACTGTTCTGAGTTAGATCGCGAACTGTGAGTCGCATTTTTTGGTTCAAGATGTTTGTGCTAACCACAGTTTTTTTCTCCCCTCTTTCTCACCAGGGCTTATTTCAAAACCTTTGTCCCTCAGTTCCAGGAGGCTGCATTTGCCAATGGAAAGCTCTAGGAAACACCAGTGTTGAGAGGCAGCCAACCAGAATGCTCCGTCCACACGCTGTCAGCACGCAGACCGCTTCCTGGAAGACACTGGAAAGTCTTCATGGTGGTCTTCGTTCACACAGCAGCACTGCCCGCCCCACACAGCCCTACTCTGCTGGAGCCCAAATTTGAGCTGGCTGATAGCACCCCGAATCCTAGCACCTATCATTGCTGGTTGCTCCCTCTATCCTCTCCATATTTCTCAGCTGGAAGAAATAAACTCCTTTCCGATGCAGAAATCTTCCAGGGAAAATAAAATGTCATGAACGCACACACCCTTTCAAGTCTTTGTCCTAAAGGACTTTTAAAGTTTAAATTTTGGTTGAACACCTTTGGCTTCTCCCTACCCCACCTAAACTAGTGTCGAGTTTGTGTGTACTCCAGCATTTACGTTTCCAGTTGGGGAAGTCTTCTACTGGAGAAGAGGTGACTGGAAGATTCTGAATCTCTAGGGTTCAATTGCCTGCTCCATGGGCCCAGAGCCAGAACTCAGTAATTCTTGGATACCAGCACCATGCTGGCCACCAGCTCCTTTGTGGGTTCTAGCCCTCCCTATCTCTCTGGGCTAATGGGAGCTGCTTGGGCTATTGTGGCACTATGTGCATTATTTATGGGAGACAAAATCTAGGGGTCAAGGGCTGTCACTGGCGTGTGTCTGACATCTCACCTCAGGCTGGGCAGCTCTGCAGCCAAGCAGGATCAAAGCTGGGGAAGCCAGGCATATGGTGCCTGCTTGTCACCCCAGCGCTCAGAAGAATTGAGCAGGAGGATCACAAGTTTGAGGCCAGTCCGGGTTACATAGCAAGACATTTCAGAAGCAATGGTGGTGTCCTCCCATTCTGTCCTCTGCCACTCCCATCCGTGTTTAGAGGGAAGAATGGTGGCCAGGAGACTCTGGGAACTCCACACAAAGCAACAGTGGTGTGGGAAGGAGCAGCTAGGCTTCCCACAGCTTCCCACTGGACCACTTGACAAGGCCTGCACAGCGTAGTTTTCCTGCCCTGAAGGCAACTTGCAGTGCACAGAAGGGCAAGAGAATCAAGACCTGAGTGGCTGGCCTGACTCCCTGCGCTCTGTGAAGCTGAGGTGCCTCCTGCGGGGTTCATTCAGTCCTGCTGGGCCCTTCGCCTGTTCCCTTGTCCCTGCGGTGGCTCTTAGAGCCAGGTTTTACCACATGGGCCCAGACAGGAAGGAGCTCTGGGCCCTTTCTTCCCTATATCCCCCAGAACCAGCAGTGTTCTCAAGAAGCTAGAAAGCAGCTGAAATAGATGTGTGAGCTGGGCTGTCAGCTGGGGAGCTGCCCATCTTCACACAGGGGTGCTTTGCTCACCGCCCTTGGGAATTCCCAGGACGGAGTAATCCAGCGTCCACATCTCACTCTGCCGTGAACTGGCTGTATGACTCAAGGTTGTCAGTCCCTTTGTGTCCGTAATACTAGAAGTGGGGCTAAACCAAATAGTGGCCTCAGCTCACCAAAATCTCCCAGGGAGCTTTTCAGGAACTCCTGTACTCGTCCCCACCGTAGGACTGTGAGCAGACACATACGAACTGGAGTGTGGGCCTCTAGAGTTTGGTGGAGCTCCCCGAGGAGTCTGTTGGGTGGTTCACACTGAAGTGTGGGCCTCTAGGGTTTAGTGGAACTCCCCGAGGAGTCTGTTGGGAGTCTCTTCTTGCCGTTCCCTCTCCAGGGCAGATGTGTGCTGAGCGCCAAGACCTCCCCCTAAGGCAGCTGTTCTCAACCTTCCTAATGCTGTGACCCTTTAACACAGCTCCCCGTGTTGTGGTGAACCCCCCAACCATAAAATTATTTTCATTGCTACTTCATAACTATAATTTTGCTACTGCTGTGAATCATAAATATCTGTTTTCCCATGGTCTTAGGTGACCCCTGTGAAAGGGTCATTCGACCTACAATCTTGACCCAAGGGATTACGACCCACAGGTCGAAAAACACTGCCTTAAGGCTCCATGACATAGTTGCTTAGGATTATTCTAGCTACCCTGTAACCGAGGAGGGGCATGCATCGGGCTTTACTGGCCACTGAGTGAAGAGCTGATGGAGCCAGGATTCCTTGTGACCTGGCAGGCATGGCCAGCTCTGGGGTGGTATATACAGAGACTGACCCTCTGCACCTCAACTAGCAGAGCTCACAGCCCGTAACAGCAGTACAATCTGCAGCTGTCCCCATCTTGCCCTTGTTAATCTCTAGAGTTGGCATGCCCAGGCTAGCCAGATGGTTAATGGCATCCTCGCCTCTGAGTGAGGCAGACCCAGTCTGTCTAGGAAGCGCCGTCGCAGGGCGGGCTCAGGGTAGCTTCACAGGTGGCGGGGGTCAAGTCCTGACCAGTGGATGAGGAAACAGCATCAGAGGGATTGAATGCGTCAACCCATCAACACCAGCCAGGCAATACTGAGCCCAGATCAGAACTCTCCACAGGTGAGGGGTTACCTTACGGGGGACCTTAAGCAACCACTCTGGACCATCTGCTGTACCCAGCAGGCACGACTCCATGGCTGTGTAGACAGAATCCTCTCCCCTAATCCTTCCCTCCCTAAATCCTCTAGTTCAGTGGTTCTCAACCTTCTTAATGCTGTGACCCTTTAATACAGTTCCTCATAATGTGGTGACCCCAACCATAAAATTACTTCAGTACTACTTCATAACTAATTCTCCTGTTATGAATTGTAACATAAATCTCTGTTTCCCAGTGGTCTTAGGTGACCCCCAGAGGTGTCGTGACCCACAGGTTGATAAAAACCACTGCTTTATCCCTTCTCAGAGCCCCCAGGTTGGGGCAGAATTGTTTACAGTTGGTTTGGGGAGTGGCCTCTGGATACTCAGGTGATGGTCCAAGGCCCACCTAGCCTCCTCCTTCCGGGGGGAGTATCAGCAGTCAACAGCTCATCTGTGAAGATGGCGGCAGACGCCCATGAGTCTAGGGAACCCACTAAGGCTCTTTTATCTTTCCCAGGAAAGAGTAATGTACTATGCATAAGTTTGGGGATAAGAGACGGTGTTCACAAAGACAGTCAGCTCTCTTACCCCAAGGAGAGTTTGGACTGATCTTAAGGGGAAATGAAAAACAGAAAATGGGGCCAGAGAGACGGCTTAGCGGGTAGAAAACACTTGCCATGCGAGCTTGGTGGCCTAAGTTCAGCCCTCAGAACCCACACTGAAGGTTGTGGTCTGCATCTGTAATTGCAATGCTCCTATGAGAGATGGAAGACAGAGACATGGCGGGACAGAAGGCCTCAAACACAGCAAAGGAGCAGAAAGAAGAAAGAAAACCCTTGCCTCCAAACCAGGAGGGAGAGAATCAGGCCCTAGGGATTTGTCCTCTCACCTCCACACATGCTCTGTGGTAAGGCGCTCTCTCTCTCTCTCTCTCTCTCTCTCTCTCTCTCTCTCTCTCTCTCTCTCTCTCACACACACACACACACACACACACACACACACACGACAAAATATTGGTGGGGGGAAAAAGAACAGAAATGGACCATCACGGCTTCATATGAATTCAGACACCAGGCCGTGTGATTTTTACCCCAGTGCAGCGAGGGTCCTTGCGTGCTTTTACAGCTTGTGGCTTTGCCCATCAGGAAGCATTCATTGTACCTGCTCCCAGAGTACAGCAGAGGACTAATTAGCGAATGGCTATAAAATGCTTTCAAGAAGCCAAGTGCCATAGAGGAGAGAGCACATTATTACTACCTTATAAATCCCACCTAAATTACTCAGCCCTTGTAATTTAAGGCAAGCCAAACTGCCGCCATCTTTGCTGGGCCTGCTCCCAGAAGAGTATTCCAGGTGGGCTTTTGTTGATGGTTGTTGCCTCTTGGAGGGAGGGGGCTGAGTAGGGCCATGGGATCCTCACTGGAGTATGCAGGGACCACCTACAAACCAGGTGTATGCAATTCTTCCCTAATTGCCGTGGTCCTGCAGCCCCTGAGAAGGACTAGAGGGTTTAGGGAGGGAAGGATTAGGGGAAGGGACTTTCTACACAGCCATGAAGGAAAGACCTTCCATTGTGGTCACTTTAAGGTCACACCTTCTCCTTCACCCATTGCTCAGTAAGTAAGCCTGATAAACCCATTGGTTCCCTGGAGTGAACTTTGGTGGCTCACACCCTGGCTTGACCTTAGGAGGAGGGAGTGGACAGTAGACGGTCACACCTCCCCAAGGAAAGGATTTGCAGCAAAAGGTGTGTTTACTAATACTTGAGTTTACTAATATTGTCCCAAAAGAAGGGATAATAGACCGTAGTTAGTAGTTAGTTCCACTGACTTTGAGTAATGTGGCTTCCAAAGCCCCACTGTCTACACCGAAGCCAACTTCCTGAGACATAAACTGCAAACAGTGTGAGCTTTCGAATGAGAAAGACTTTTACATTCAAATCCTGGGTCTGCCCACTTAGCAGCTGATAAATATCTAACAACCAACTCACTTGTGATTTAAAGGAAAAAAAAAAAAAACAGACAAAAACCAGGGACTCTGAGTACTAGGCCTGCTTGCCTATTCCCAAGTGTAAATTAACCCCACGAGAATCAACTTCAAACCACTCACATGAAGTCACTAATGCAGAATCAGGAGGCCCTTGGATGGGAGCTCAGTAGGGCAGCCAGCTCCAGCCAGTGCTGCTATTTAACTGAGCTTTCTTACCCTCAACTCTGAAAGAGGGAGTAGACACCTAGTGGGGAAGACACACCAGGTACCAAGTGGGGAGCCTGGCTCTCAGTAGTGTTTGATAAACAGCAGCTATTATTCCTACAGACCTGAGAAAGGGTTTTCTGGTTGGCCTTTTTCTAGGAAGTCAGAATACCCTGTTAAAACGTTCTGCCCGTGACCATGGCCTTTGGAAGGGTGACCCCATCTGGATTACCAGGAAGACAAATGAGTCATCCTGTGACTTGAGGAATGAGAGTCCTTTGTGGGACCCCCCCCCATATATATTCTGTGTGTGTCTGTCTCTCTCACACACACATACACTCACACAGGCACCCAGGGAGACAGGTCTTGCTTTAACTTGGCAGGATTCAGGGCTGCACCGGAGAAACACAACCCAGTGACCCACTTCTCCCCTGGCCCCTGCTTTCCCATGGCAAAGCAATCAGAGCTACACAGTTCACAATCCCTCTGACTCAGTTTCAGTTCCTGCCGGCTGCAGGCTCTCAAGAGCTACCCCTTTGCCAGCGCAGTGCACCGTGGCAACACAGGATTTGCTTCTGGCGTGGGATTAGAAATAGAAGCAGCGCGGGGGAACCTGCTCCAGTCCTGAGGATAGGGTCATCCCACACCTTGACACAGGAAAGTTAGGAACAGTGTCTAATGGTGAGATACCATGTTGCTATTAATAGCGTCAAAATTGATTAATCGTAACTTTTACAAATGAAAACAAGAACTATCACCTTCCATTTACCTTTCAACAACACTCAGGTACAATGCCAAGAGAATAAAAGTTAGGTACCAACTGGAAATGGGGGCGGTCACAGGCACATACACTGTTTAACTTCTCTGGGTATGATCCTATCCTTACTTTTTGAATTCAGACACTAAGGTGGGGATTTAGCTCAGTGCTGTAGGGCTTACCTAGCCTAGCAAGGATCTGCATACCGTCCCCGTTGTTGTTAGAGTCAGATCCAATATAACTTCAAGGTTAATGCCATAACATCCAAGATCTTATATAACTCAGCAAAGACATGAAGCCACTCACTCAACTTTCCCCATCTCTCCCCTCCTGCCTCTCCTTCCTGCCCTTTCTTCTTTCTCTTTTCCTGATAGCACAAGGAATTGATCCAGTTCCCTGTTTCTTTGCACTTCCACAATCCGAGAGACTCTTTGATCAACTTGTGTTACCACAGGCCCCGCATGTAACATTGATACACAGACACAAGCGGCTTTGGGCAGTGACCAAGCGGGTGGCTCCATAGGATTATATCGTCAACAATGATGTAGCCATCTCAGTTTTCATAATCCTTCCCTGTGATGTCCACACAGCCACAAAATCACCCAGCATTGTGTTTCTCAGAGCATGTCAACACCATTAAGTGACTCCTCACTGCAATTGTTTTTGACGTTTCTCCCATGAGAGGGGCTTGTTATAGTCCTGGGCTGAAACTATACTGGAGTCAGGCCCTGGCTCTGAGGTCAGGCTAACCATAGTGGATGATGCAGGAAAGGACTTGGAAGCTGACTGTGGTAGCATGTTTTCACTTAGGAGGTGAGGGCAGGAAGATCAGGAGTTGAAGGTCATCCTCAGCTACGTAGTGAGTTTGACAGCCTGGGTTATATGAGACCCTGTCTCCAACAACCAAAACAAACCAGAAAGTACTCAAGGGCAATCTTTGTATGTGTGGGTAGGATGTCCGTGTGGCTGCCTAAGTGTGCACCATGCCACCTTATTTTCAGATGGGTAAGCTCTAACAGCCTGGGGATGCATCAAAATATAACTTCAAAGTTAATGCCATATTTCAGTTCGGAGGGCAAACACAGGAGGAAAATTCTTAGCTACATCACAACTACCAAGGAAACTTTCCCAGGAATTACCAAAGGCCTCTGGGTCTGTGGAATGGTTCCAGTTTAAATATGAAGTAACCCCAATAAGTTTAATGAATGTTTTCCTTCTCTGGGGTTCTGGACTTTACTCTTGCAGTGTTCTCTCAGTCATTTAGAGGAACCCCACTTTATAAGTATGGGAAGTCATGCTTGGGGCCGTGACAAACTGTGACAATCATGGCAGTAAAAGCAGCTCCAGAAACAACCACGGTTCATCCAGTGTGACCCTTCCTGCTCTGGGCCACTGCTTTGCAGGACCTTGGGATGAGCAGAAGACATCTGGAGGCCCTACAGACAGACACCTCTGTCCCTTCAGCAGCATGCCTCCCCTCTCCTTGGCATCTCCATGACATTGGCCTCCCACAGAAGTCTCCTCACTCCAAAGATTCTTTGGGACATGTCTTTTGAGTCACCTTAGGAACCACCCACGAAAACAAGTACCTTTCAATTCTGGGACCATACTTTTGTCCCCACATAGAACTATCCATCGCCTAAGTGACCTTTGGCAAACAGCAGAGGAAGGTATCACCTAGAAAGAGGGGGTAGGGTGCATGGGTGTGGATGGTGACTGCTGCCCTCTCCCCTCTCAAACACCATGCATCATATTCCAGGACCAGTTCCACATAGCTCACATCTGCCACCTTCTTGGTCTGTTGACCCTTCTGAGACCCTTGCTAGAACAGTCCTGCAGACAGCCAAAGGGAGACATTGGGGAAATTCCTGGGAAAGCTAAAAGCCTTTGGAGTATGGAACTGAATGCTAGTCACCCGGGGTCAACTTGGAAGGGGACAGTGAGAGGACAAAGTTCAAACAGCCTTGTGGGAAAGGTTTGACTGGAATTTGATACCATGTTTGGTGTCTGAGCAAGGGTCAGCCTCTCACTGGGCAGTTTGAGGTGCGCTAGGGAAATGCCTTGCCTACAGATATACCCATGTCTAGGTGGGACTCCGAGGACTCTGGCCTCCTGGAGCTGCCCCAGTGCTCCTTCCAAGCCTGGAGTATATTCCAGGTGGGAGGGGATCTCCTCTTGCCCCTATGCCAGTGGCTCGCATGGTGTGGGCTGCGAATTACACAACCCAGATGGCTGCCTGCCTATCTCTCCCCGGGGCACCTGCCTCACCTCCTCTCACCCCAGCGCCCCAGACCCAGCAGTCCACCAGTCTCTCCCACTACCAGAGCCACGTACAGAACATACTCTAGACTGGAGTCCTGTGCAGTCATATTAATCCAGGCTAATTAGTTTGTCAGAGTTGAGGCCTGTGGGCTTTGGAGCCAGCCAGCCTGAGTCAAATCCTGGCTCCACTGCTTACTAAGTGCATGAACTTGAGCAAGCCACTTGACCTCCGTTTCCTCCTCTGCAGAATGGGATTCCACGATCTGATGGGGTCAGCAGAAGACCTTAATGAGTCAGGACATGTCCAGTGCCCAGTGCATGACACAAAGTACACCCATCCCTTCTTGGTATTCATGGAGACTAATTCCACTCGCCCCATCCCAAGTGTACAGATCCTTAAGTCCCCTACATAAAATACAACAGTATTTGCATAAGGCTCATGAACATCCTACCATACACTTTAACCCACCCCTGAATTATTTATGACACCCAATACAGTACAAATAGTTGCTACACTTGATTGTGTAGGGGACAATGATGAGGAAAAAGTCTACGCATGTTCAGCGTAGATGCAAAGTCTTTCTGAATATCCTCGGCCTGCAGGCTGAATCCAGGGGCACAGAACCTCAGTCGCGGAGGGCAAACAGCCCTCTCAAAAGCCTGACGTCACTGTGATCTCCGTGCAGGAGCTGCTCCAGGTTCTCCTTGTGCTTTCA
Organism: Ondatra zibethicus; assembly: GCA_004026605.1. Taxonomy (NCBI): domain Eukaryota; kingdom Metazoa; phylum Chordata; class Mammalia; order Rodentia; family Cricetidae; genus Ondatra; species Ondatra zibethicus. The sequence goes on from PVIU01000799.1 coordinate 106,392, forward strand.
GCTGCTCTCTCGCGTATCTCAGCCCTTCAGCAGCAGCTAGCCATCTTGCCAAATACTACCTCTTCTCCCTAACTGGTGCCCACCCACAGGTCACCTGGGGTGTCTCCTGCACCCCAGCCAGCTGTTCAGGAAGTCTGCCGAGCAGCGTGACCTGGGACCCTTGCTAGCACAGTTTTTTTTTTTTTTTAAGCCACACTTACTGAGTCGTCAGTTAGTCCCCGTGCAAACCTATTAACTAATGGTTCTCTTAATAGCCAGTTAAGATTTTCACTGCACACTGGGCGGTGGTGGTGCACGCCTTTAATCCCAACACTCAGGAGGCAGAGGCAGCTGGATCTATGTGAGTTCAAAGCCAGTCTGGTCTACAGAGTGAGTTCCAGGACAGCCAGGGATACACAGAGAAGCCCTGCCTCAAAAACAAAGCAAACAAAGATTTTTTTTACTTCACACTGGAGATGGTCCCTTGAAGCCGGCATGCTTCCCACCCAACTGTGGGCTTGCTGCCCACAAGTGTACCTTCCCTCTCGGGGAGGGGGGGAAGAATGCTAATCTTTTGTAGTGAGGACCTCATTGCCAGGCCTCCAGCTCTGCTACTGTCTCTAGAGCTGTGTTCTGGGCCAGACCCTGCCCGGGCTGAGACAAGGTTTGAGTTATCTGGAAAGGCTGAGTGACCACACAGGGTTACCACCTATGGGAGCACTCCCTGGGAGGAGTGTCTACTCTTTCTTTCGAATCAGCTACCTAATGTGGGGGCCCCAGTGTCAAGACGAGTCCAGCATGGGGAGCCCCAGGGTCAGGAGTTCAGCATGGGAAGCCCCAGGGTCAGGAGTCCAGCATGGGGAGCCCCAAGGTCAGGAGTCCAGCATGGGGAGCCCCAGGGTCAGGAGTCCAGCATGGGGAGCCCCAGGGTCAGGAGTAGGTTTCCAAGACTGGTCCAGGAATGGTTGTTGCTGAGAGTCCTTCACTGATGGTGGTGGCCAGACTTGGAGATGCTATAGGAAAGGGGACATCAGGATATCCTGACGCTGAAAGAACTCGACAGAGAAGGACCGGTATGAGCAGCCTGGGAGTTCATAGGCCTGGGCCCTAGATGAGCAAAATACTGCCAACCCAGGAAGCGATTTATGTATCCCTGTGGGCTCAAAGACACCTTAGATCCCTGGAGGCGGGAGCTGCTTCAGGGCAGAAGCAAGAATTAAGTCCAAGTGGGAGTTAGACAAACTCGTGTTGAGCACCCACCCTGGGCTGACGCTGCGGTTGTGTGAGTGGTACTATCATCCTTGTCACCAGAGGGCCAGGCAGGCAAGGCAGGGCCATCCCTCTGCCCCTGACCATGGCTTAGGAAGCAGGATTGTAACCTCACGAGAGAAGAGCAGATTGTCACTGTCTGTTTATAGTTGTGGCCAATGGTGGGGGGAGGGGGAGCTTCCTGGAGGAGGGGGCGAGCTGGACAATTCAGTTCCAAGTCCCTTGGCTTCAAAGATATTTTATCCTTTTGCTCTGTTTGATGGGCAGGCCTCCTGCTGAGGAGCACAGGACATGCTCCCGTGCATTTGATTATCGAGCACCCACAGGTGCCGGGTACTGTTCTAGATTCCGGAGACACAGTTTCTCCTCTTCCCCAAAACTGCTTGGTTCTCAGGCCCAGCGTGAACCTGCCAACAGCCTTCCCAGAGGAAGAAGTTTGTCCTCTTGGCAAAGTTTGTCCCTGCCTCCATGGGTGGCAGGTAAGGGGCAGGGTGGCAGGAAGACGAGCCCCTGCTAGCTGCTGTCTGGGCTGGGGTGGGAACCCTTCGCCTGTGAGCACAGCCCGCTGCGCAGAGTGGCCATGAGAATGGGCAGGCACAGTCTGGGGACTGCTGGCCACCACTGCTGTGCAACAGCGCAAGCAGTTTGCTCTGGTTCCCACCCAGTGCCAACTCCTTACCAGGCCTGATGGCTGTGCCCGAAAGAGATGGTAAAAATACCACAAAGTGCAAAGGGAACAGGGGTGACGCCCATCCTAACCACTCTCCCCAGGTTCACCTTGCCCTGCCCAACCCAAGGTTGCAGAACAGACAGCAACACGTCAGCAGGGGCAGGCTACCTCCGCTTCTGCTTCTCCCTGAAGGGCCCACCTTCTGGAATCTCTGCCACCAGGTCCTAGAAAGGGGCACTTAGACAGGTGTCATGCCAGCAACATGCTTCCCATGCCACTCCCATCAAAACTTAGTGCTGGAGTCTTTTCTTCTTATAAAAGGAGCAGAGCACAGAAATCACCCATAACCCCACCCTCCTGACATGGCCATGTTTAAGTATAGTGTACAATAGTGTACGACAAATACTTTTTATCTCTTCTGTGACATAACTTAATGTCCCAACAGAGACCTGACAGATGAAGGGGCTTCCTTCCAGTCATTTTTCTTGTTTATTTTGAAAACAACACAAAAACACAAACAAATTTTAGATCCTGTTTTGTTTCTCATTTAATGTTACTGAATACGTTTTGCCCAGCTTCCTACCAGCTACACACACCACACACACATACACACACATGCACACACATGCACACACACCACACACACACACACACACACACACACACACACACACACACACACACACACACACCTTTGGAGTCTCTACCCAAGAATTCACATTATGTTTCCCTTCTTCTGGGACATTTGAATTATTTCTTGATTTCCGTCTTAGAAATACATTCCATAAAGAATGACTTCTAATTTACTGTAGGAAGGTGATTGAACCAAGGTTAAATTAGGCAATTATGTGACAACTCACAGGAAACCATGAGTGGAACAGCAGTGCCGACCCAGGCCTCAGAGACTCAGGGGCAGGGAACATAGGAGACTGCTCTAGAATATTCTGGAAGAGCAGTGGTAGGAACTGAGTAGACAGATACCTTTAGTGAGGCAAAGAGGTTGGTACCATGGCAAAAAGCAGATGATGCCGGCTTTCCCAGACAAACTAAGAACCAGAGACACAGGTCGCCCTGTGGTGAGCAAAAGTGACATTAAGGTAGGTGGCTAGTGTGATGGTGAAGGGTAGCTAGCAAGGGCCGGAGGCTAGCAGCTAATGAAATTATCACACTTCAGGGGCCAGAGGGTGGGCCTTGGAGAAGAAGCAGTAAACAGGAAGAGATGGAAGTGAGAAACTTCTAGAAATCCTTTGGGCCCTGAGAGTGGTGGACATGGTGCTTGTGGCCAGACTACACTCTTGGAAGGCACAGCAAGGTGATGGGTAGGACGTAGGGGGCTAAGGCCACCTGCACTTCACCACCTGCTTTGAGATCCTTGGGGCTAGGGGTGGCCTGCAGACTTGACATGAGCCACCAGGCTGGGGCCCGAAGTAGAATCCAGAAACCTAGATCAGCACACACGTGTGAGGCAGGAAAAGCAGAAGTCTTCCATCTATCTCAGAGCCTCAGGAAAAGTGGTAATGCCCTCCTCTGCCTGTCAGAGCCTCTGGGAGGTCTGAGGCCTGAGAAAAACCCAGACTCGCTGGCTAGATGGAAGGCCAGGAACAGTCAGAAAGATAATGACGACAAGGGTGGAATCCACAGTCGCTTCTGCCTCCCTGCTTGTCACCTGCCTCGACCTTTTCTGTCTGTAACTGACAATGGTAACAGTATCCCTACCAGCCTAGCAAGCCAGAGTGCCAACAGGAGAAAAAGGTTCCACCAGGCTGTGCATCTAATGATCGCCCAAAGGATTAAACAGCTGTTACACTCCTTGATGCTACTGAAGACCCTCCGCCTGCCCCAACTCTAGTCCAGCCACGCCAGAGGTGTGGGGAAAACTCCTGGTCACAGCGACCGCACTGGCTGCCTCAGCGGCTCCATCAGCACTGAAGGCCCGGCCGCCAACCTCAGTGAACTTTTGTGCTATACAGGGCCAAGGGCATGGGCCTTCCATGCTCCCCGCTAGAACACTTGCTGAGCCCTGAGGAAACCCTCCAAGAGGCCTCAGACCTGGCCTACCAAACAGAAAAGCAGCTGTGTTCCATGAGAGTTGGGGTAGAGGACCCTATTGGCAGAGGCAGAAAGGGATGTGGAGAAAGAGCCCCATCAGAACTCCACTGAGGCAGCCCTTGACATCAGAGTGTGACATACCTGTTGGGCCACTATAGCCCAGGGCCCTCAGCCCAACTTGGTGTCATGATAAAACTAGTGACCTTCTGGCATGCTATGCGTACATCCCATGCCAAGGCCCAGGGGATTGGCCTGGCTCTGTCTGGTGGGCTTCACAGACTAGGGTAAGACTTTGCTTAAGTTTTGATGCTGATATCCAGCCCTCCTTCACAGGTGCCTTAACTTGTGGTCATGGCAGAGGTGAGATCTTCTGCCCTTGACCAAGGAAAGGCCTTGACATGGAATCCTCCCACTCCAAAGTTGGGCCTACCTCCTGTACCATCTTGGCCAGCCCAGAAAGCTCACAGAGGAAGGGAAATATTGCTCGGAGTGATTTGGGCCGGGACGTGTATCCCTGTTAGCTTCCTATGGTGGACAACCTCAAGGCACCAATCAATCACTCATGGCTGATCCCAGCACTCCTTTCGGGCCTCTCTGGCTGCCCTACAGGCCTACCAGGGGCTAAGCCTTGTGTTTGGTCTTTCCTTTCTTCCAGGGGCTCAAAGCACTTTTATAAGCATCCATAGCCTTCATCCACCCCAGCTGTTGTCTTGTTTGCTCTTTATATTCTATTATTAGCTGAGGTGTTGTGTTTAATCCTCAGGCACCCAGCAAGGGGGAATTCCCCCCCTCCACCCGCACCAGACGTGGAGGAGGCTAGGATGCAACCCCCGCCAGTGGCTGGGGTTCCAGGCGGGGCAAAGTCCCACACCAGGGTTGTGCTCGGCTCCACTTTCCCACAGCTGCCTTCAGCAGGGACAGCAACCAGAGAAAGTGTCGAAGCTGCCTCTGTGGGGGTGAACTAGAGGGAAAGTGTGTCAAACATGGAGGCAGCCGCCTGGGCAAGTCCCTTCACTTCCAAGTGTGACTGAAACACATAACCGAGTAGTGAGCTGCCCAGAGCCAACGGAGTGCTTTGTAAATGTTAGCACTCTGTTTAGACTTCTAGATCCTTCTCTATAACATCATGGGGTGGGCAAGATACCCCCGTGAGATGTCCAGCCCAGGCTTCTGATGCTATGAAGGAGAAAACCAGCTTCTGCCTTTCACTCAGCCTTGAGCCCACAAGAGCAGAGTGGGGAACAGGGGAGGGACAATGGTTCACAAACCTTGGTCCAGGGTCTCGGAGTGCCCTAAATAGAAACTGGTCTTTGGGAGCCCCTGTCAGAGGAAGCCTAGGTTTCCCCAGCCCCTTCACCTCCAGAGTGCCCACGTTGTAAAAGGCAGCTCACGCTCCAACAGTGTCCACCAGCCTGCAGGGCCACATGCAAGGCTGTCTTCTTCACCAACACAGTGCCAACTGTCCAGAGATGCCAGCACCCAAAGTTGCCTCCTGCTTGCTCTGCCTGTGGGAAGATCACCCCTCTCCGCAGGGGCCAACCCTGCCCCTCCACTAGGAACCCCCCCTTGTTCCTAAACATGTGATGGTAATGTCCACACACACACCTCCCCAGCCTAGTCTCTCTGCTACAATTCCAAATACCCCTAGACCCCCAGGAGTTTTCCCCATAACTTATTCAGCAAAATCCTGGCCTAAGCAGACACAAGACTGACTGTAGAGCCCCCCCCCCAGTCTGGATGATCAGTCCCACACTTCAAAGAGGAAGTTCATGTGTTTGATCCAACCTGGATGAATTATATATGACATTAGAATATATATCATATTGTTTTTCTAAAAGTCCAGAGATGGGACTTCTGTGACACACGGTCATGTTTCTGTTGAGAGCTGACGGATCTACCTGCACCAGCCCCAGCACTGGCCTCCCCGGAGACCAGATCTATGCTGACCACTCAACAGGCCTTGATCCCAACAGCACTGTTTATTCCTACGTTGTCAGTAAAGAAACTGGGGGACTTAACTGAAGTCACATTAGTCAACTAAGAGATATTGCCGAATTTTGATCCAGGTGGCTAGGGACATCCAGAGTCACTTATACCTGCTCCTGCCTACTGGGGGCAGCTGGAAGACCCTTAGAAGCAGCCCAGAGTGTCTGCCTACTCAGGCTGAGCTTGTCCAGCCCACCCGGGAAGGAGGAGTTTAGCACAAAACTTCCCATGGAAAGTTTTGAGATTTCGTGGCATTGAAACCAGATAATTCCTCATAAACACAGCAGCACTGGGGCTGGGTGTGGACCACGCTGGCCCTCCTGTTCCCAGCCTATTCCCCGAGAGGGAAACTGCCTTAGGCTGCAGACAGGCAGTGGAACAGGAGCTCATGAGCCTTGGACACCAGACAGGCAGGGCTGGGTGGTGGGAAGGAACAGGAGACAGTTCTGTACTGGGAGAGGAATGTCCCCAACACTTTCCCTGTTGTCCTGTGTTTCTGGATGAGCAGAGAACTTGCAGAGAGTGTCCCCCACTGCCACACTCTCCAGTTATTTCTCTGTTCTTTCATTCTTTGTTCCCTCCGCAATTTGTGCAGCAAACATATAGTAGCTTATCAGCTGAGCTGAGTTGAGCCACCGTGATCATCACCCCTGGCCTAGAAATTAAGTCCACTGTTCTTCCTAGATAGAAGAGACCTTCAGGGAAGCCGGAGCCTGGACTGATGTCTATGTGGTGTCGAGAAACTAGAGGCTTGGGATGTGGCTCAGTGACCAACTGTTTGCTGGGCCCTGATTCCCGGCATGAGTGAAAGGGCTGGGTGCAATACCTGTAACCCCAGTGCTGGGACAGGGGGACCAGCAGATCCCAGGGACTCGACTCTGCTTAGTCTAGCCAAAATGGCATGCTTCAGGTTCAGCAGGAGACCCTACCTCTAAAAAGTAAGATGGAGAGCTATTGCTTCATCTGTTGCTGAAGATACTTGGAGCCAGCCTCTAGCCTCCATGTCTACATGTATAGGTGAGCACACTTGCATAGACACACAGGCATATACACACCACATGCATGCACATACAGAAGGAATCATTGCTGAATTAGTAGCAATTGCCAAGACCTAACATTGCAGTTATGTGGGTTTTTCTTTTTTAAGTCATCTGGTTGGAGATAAAGGCGAAGATAATTGTGCATAAAATAATAAAATCATATTGTGTCTGGAGCTGTTTTAAAATAACAAAACAGCAAACTGGAAGTGAGACGGGCAGGGATGTCCTGATGGAATTTTCAGGGGGTTGGTGGGCCCGCGGGATCCTGGCACTGCCTTTTCCTCCTTGTGTGCTTGAGCGTCTCACAATATCAGCTGCAAGATAACATACAGCATGGGTTTCCCAGGGACCTGTGTGACTTCTTAACTCCCTCATTAGAAGTCCCCTGGCCCAGGGCTACCCTGAATGTGGAGATGACTGCGTAGGTACAGGGGCCTCAGGCCAAGGCACCTTGCACTGAGCAACAATAGCACCCCATCTGGTACAAGAGAACACTCCCCATGCATTTTCATCCCCATATCCATCCATCCGCTCCTTGGTTCCATTCCTTCTCCCTCCAAAATATCTCTCAGATTCACCTAACATAACTTCGTCTTCGCTCATCGGCGTTTGCCTATGCAGCCATCTTCTTGTCCCACCTGGTGGCCATCCGGGCCACCTCCTCTCCCCGTCAGTCCAGCTCACATTGTCTATCCTTCTCAAGTTCACCCCAGATCCTCAGTGAGAACATTATGGATATCAAACGGATACTTGGTGCTCAGAGCTGATGAGCTAAACCCACCAGGTCCTTGCCATTGGCCTTCCAGGTGGGACACTGAAGCCAAATGCAGGGACAGACATTGTGCCTATGGACCATACAGGATGTGCCATCTGGGTGTTGGTGACTGGCCCTAACCATCCTGGTGATCTAGAAAGATCATTGTGGCTGTAGACACCAGTTTAAACAAGGCTATGCCAGTGCCTGTAAAGGTCACAGCATGTCTCTATCAACAATCCCAGTCCTTTGCAGAGGTGACAGTGTGACCTGAGGGTGGAGGGAGCTTGGTTCCTCTCAAACTCAGGCTGTAATTGGATGCATGGGCACCTAGACAGCGAAAAGAATGTCAGCCTGATCCCCCCAGAGAACTCTCCCGAACTGACCAGTTGCCCTGGCAGGGGACAGAGCGTAACTAGAAAGGACCCAAGAGACAAGTCTGTTTCTCCTGAGCCCCTAGCCCCAGCCCAGGCCTAGGTAAGAGGAAAAGCATTCCTGTTTAATACTTTAGTCTCCACCCACTGCTTAATGAAGGAAAGGGCTTTTCTGTGCCCCAGCCCCTTAACCGCCACACACAGCTTGAGCAGGCCCCACAGGGCCTTGAAAACCCAGCAATTTGATTTTCCCAGGCCCCTCCTACCCCAAACAGGGCCCAGAAGGCAGCTTTTCAGTCACGAAACAGCCTGTGCGGCCAGCTCCAAGCCTGGGCCTCTTGCCAGGGGTGTTAGGAGGGAAAGCTGGGTTTCTACCCTGTCCCCCCGTGCCTCTGGCTTAGGCCTCATGGCCCTAGCTAATACATCTTCCTCCCCTCCAGGTCACCCCTGCGTCTCATGGTCCAGCTCAGGGCCCTGCCTGCCTTCACTGAGAGGCCTCACAGAGTCGATTAGATGAACCCCAACTTCTGTTGATGGGGGGTATAAAAGACTGGCTGATGAGAGGAGAGAGTAGCCAGAGCTGTCAGGGATGTGTGTGAGCCACAGGGCCCACTTCTGAATGGCTCCCGACATCCAGCAATGGCTTGGGACAGCACCCTGGGAGTCTGGCCCTACCGTCAGTCAACAATATGGATGTGCCTGCTTCAGCTGAGCTCCAGAAACCCTGCCAAGGATGGAGCCGCCTGCCTGGTTTCCTCCCAGGCTGTCCTGGAGACCACCCAAGTAGATTCTATCTGCTTTGGTTAAGCTAAATTCACTGTCCCCCAAGCCACGCAGGTCTTCCTCTCTGGACTGCTAAGCCCCAACAGCTGACCACAGCACTCACCGGGGTCACAGGGAGAGAGAGGTGTGAGAATAGATCGGAGCAGAAGATACTGAAACAGCTCCTGCCTGGACTGGCTCCTGAGAACACCGGCCTTGCCTGAACTGAAGGCAAGAGACTGTTGCCTCGCTCGGCTTTGGCCTGCTCGGACGTTGATGGCTTCCTGGTTCTTCTTCCCAGTAGTACCATGTTGCTTTACTTCTCAGCACCAATGGTTCCACCCAAGCTGGCCCCGTCTTCCCCTCTTCCCACTTCCCAGTCTACCAGTCTACCCAGGTCCTGTCCAGAGCCTTGGCTCTCCTGCAGTCCATCCTTTGGATATGTATACATCTTTCTGGAATATGCATCCTTTTGCCCCAGATCTGAGTCCCTGATGTATTGTGGTCAGGACCACGGGACCAGATTCCAACCCTAGTTGGATGACCTCCGACAACTGAAGCTTTATTGAAGAGGAGTAATAACGGCCAAAAAAATTGGCTGTTTAGTATGGATTGAATGGTATGGGAGTGACTTGCTTAGTCTGGGGCTGGTCACAGTAGGATATTCAGTAAGCATAGTGATGCCGCAATGGTGTGAGTGACCATGGCAGTGGCCACTGCTCCTGTCGTTATCTCTGAAAGGGTTGCAGTTCTTTGAGGACCGAGTCAATCTTTCAGTCTTCTCTCCACTCCTCTGCTCACACTCTCCTAGTGCCCTGTGTGAGCTGCACAGGAAGAGGCCCAGTAAGAAGCTGGTTCACACAGGAGGTGGGTGCCCCTGGGAGAGCAGAAGAGCTGTCTCTTACCCAGCTGTGGACCGGTCAGACTTGAGTCCCTGTTGCTCTGGTTACTTTGTATTTACAGACAGGAGAACCCTGTCTCTGCCTCCACCCTGACTCCTCCCTGTCCCGCCCAGCCCCAGCCCCAACTCCACCCACTATAGGTAGAAAAGGAGCACTGTCTCCAGACTTAGGTCATCTTCCTGTAGCTTTCTGTAGAAGGTGACCCAAAGCCCAGGACCCCGCCCCCAGAACCCTGAGTTGTCCAGTAGCACTTGGGGACTTCAGGTCAGGATTCTGGGTGTGGAGACTCCCGGATTTCCTCATGGATATCAGGAACCGCCATGCTTAGTGCATCCTATCGCTAACTTCCTATTGAGCAGGTAACCTTCCCTTCAGGCGTCCCAGGTCACCCACATCTAGGCTGAGTGCGAGGATCCTCTTCTGCCCCTCACAGCCCCCGATGCCCTCCCTGAACCTTCCACCCTGAGTCAGAGAAGACATTATGTCCCCCAGGCCAAATGAAACTTTGAGCTCTTGGCCTCTTCTGGTTTATCTGGAGGAAGGGAAATGACATCATGAGGTAAACCACAAGGCTGGGTGCCCCATGAGCTCTGCTTTTCAGCAAAAGTCACTTGTGGGCACAGAAGGCACAGGGAAGCTGTCACTCATGTTAGAGATGGCAGGGGTGGCAGAAGGGTTTTTAACACAGAACTCCGAGAAGGAAGGGGTTCCTAAAGGTGATGGGCATAGAGGCCAGGCAGGGTAGACATGGCAGGCATGGATGATGTGGAAGTCTTGGTTTTTCTATGTGACAGGTCGGCTATTAAGCCAGGCAAGCTAATGGCTGGCTGTTCACAAGGTCTCAAGTTGACCTCTGTAGAATTCAAGATCATCTTTGCCATGGCATAAGAAAAGAGACAAGAGTAAGAAGCAGGGCAACTCATGCCATTAATGGTTCTGTTACCTCCTCTCCAGGACGTCCTGAGATGGGACTCCCTGAAGTAGACATTCCCTGTGCACAAACAAGCAGTAGTAAGCTGGTGAGCCCCTGCCCTGGGCTCTCAACTCTATACACAAGGCTTATATAGCAGCAGGTTGGGAGTGTCTGCTTGAGTCCTGTGTGACTGGCTCACACTTTGAGCCCCAGCTCCCTTAGAGAAGCCTGCTGCCCTTGGCAAGCCTGGGCCTTCTTATCCTTCCCTCTGCCTCCTGGATGAGTTATTTCCTCTTGTTAATTCTTTCCCTTTATAAGACAAACAGCCCATGGGAAAAAGGAGCTCAAAATTCTTCAGTATTAGAACACAGACTGTCTAGACCCCACAGTCCAAGCCCTGCCCTTTACTGACAGCTGGAGCCACGGAAGGAAAAGGATGCAGCTAGGACCACATAGCAAGCAAGGGAGTGAGCAGACAGGGTTCTGCCCTTGCTTGGATCTTCCTATCACCACTGCCATCTTCTTAGTCGATTTTCTTAGTCCCTTGCGCTAATGGCACAACAGTACAGACTGAGGATGTTATAAAGAAGCGACTGTTGGCTCACGCTTCTGGTCTAAGTGCCACATCTCAAGATGGCTTTTCTGCTGGAATAACCTTGAGGTAGCACAGGGCATCATGGGGTAAGAGACCTAGCCAAGGTGGCTGATATAAGCAGATATTAGCCCAGCGGTTCTCAACCTGTGGGTCATGCATGACACCTTTGTGAGTCAAATGGCCCTTTCACAGGGGTCACCTAAGGCCATCAGAAACACAGATATTTATATTACAAGTCATACAGTGGCAAAATTACAGTTATAAAGTAGCAACAAAAATAATTTTTTGGTTGGGATCATCCCAGCATGAGGAGCAGTATTAAAGGGTCACAGCATTAGGAAGGTTGAGAAGCACTGGTCTTGAGATAAACCGTTCATCACATGAATTGTTCATGAGGGTAGAACCCTACTTGCCCCTTAAAGGTCCCATCTCTTGCTGTCTTCTGATGTGATTTCAATTTCAATATGAGTTTGAGGCGAACAAATCACATTCAAACAACAACACAATTCTACTCTGAAGTCTCCAGCGGTCATTTCTAAGATACAGCCAAGTCTGAGCAGAGGCAAGCCTCGAGCTGAGGAGGGTTGTGAAGGGGGAGATGGAGCTGGGGATGCTCCTCAGAGCCAGAGGCCTCAGGAGGCAGTCAGGAAGACACAGATGTTGTCATTTTCCCAAGACCAGCTCACTACCTTGGCCATGAGAATTAGTCACAAGCAACTGCCTGACCCCAATTCCATGGTTCACTGGTTTCATGTCCCAATGATGGTTTGCTCACTTGTGGCCCAGGATGACACAGAGTCCTGAGGGAAAGCTAGAGAGCCTACTGGCCCAGCTCGATGGTCCACAATTTCTCTTTCTGCCACTTAGAATTGGAACACACCCTTTGCCTAGCTAGTGGGAAGGGCTGACAGAGGTGGAGTTCTTATGGGGCCTGGGATTCTCTCTGCTTCTACATCCTTGGCTGCAAAATGGAAAGTCAGCTGGTCTCTGGGCAAGTTCCCAGCTCCGAGAACCGGTCTTTGCCCCAGCTCTTCTTGGGAAGATCAGGGTGATTTAAAGCAGTCATAGGGGTGAGACCCGTGCCCACTACTCACTCCAAGATCTTCTAAACTAAGCTTGGAGCCTGCTCACCCTGACACCCATCTTTCCAAGGCCCCCTGAGACCAGAACCTCCGAGCTCAGCCTCTTGCTTTCTGCTTCATCTGAAAGAAATATGGGGTGTCTAAGCTGAAAGGCCTCCCAAACCTGATTTCCCTAGTCATTCCTTTATATGCAGTGATGAGGCCAAGAGAGGACAAAGGGTTTATCCAAGGCCACGAGGCAAGCCAGACACCGGGGCGCTTCCTACCACATCAGCTGCTTCATGTTTGTGCCTGAACAAAACATTCTCGCGGGAGAGCTGGAAGCAGTGAGGCTCGGGAGGATGTCTTCCTCACCAACTCCATCTACCATAGCACCATCATCCCCAGGGTTGGCCTGGCCCTTCAGCACTGGTACAGTACCGCGGATGCTTCCCTGCTTTCTCATTCGTTCATGTTCGTTCGCTCCCAGAGACTGCCAGTGAGACGCAGGCTGCCTGGCTCTCTTGCTAACCAGTTACGTGACCTTGAGTGAGCTCCTCTCCATCTGTTTCAGCTCCTTGGCTGTGGGAAGGAAACCAAGGTATGCCTTAGAGTGCTGTTAGGAGGCTTAAATCCAGTCGCTCCTGCAAAGTGCTCAGGACAGAGCCTCCCACCCAAGCTATACTATATACCTAGGCTATACTGTCATTCATTCACCTATTCTGCTCTGCCTGTTTTCCAAGAGATTTGAGACATTTCACATCGGGAGCCTGTAAAAGAGTGTGTGAGCTTAGGACTGAAGGGGAAAGTGTTGGGCTGAGCACACTGCCACATGCTAGCCCTGAAGGTGAAGGCCGTTGGTAGCAAGTGTTCCTTTTCTCATCAAAGGAGGTACACCAGCTCCTTGTGAGAGATGTTATTTCTGGTTCAAACTTTTCAGATGGCCTTAGTTACGATGGTCACATCATGACCACACCCTTTTCAATCAATTTCTGAAAAGCCCAAGGTCTCCTCCCTGTCTCCATACCTCCAGCCAGGGTCCCCCAAGCACTGCTAGTCACCAAGCCATACCTTCTGCCGTCCAGGAGGATGCTTGGAGAACCCAGAATGGTCAGATTGGGATACCAGGGGAGACTCTAGGAAACAAAGCCAAGTGACCAGAGAATACAGGGCCTTCCCTCTGATACAGAGGGAGCCCCTGCTTACCAGCAACCAGAGCAGTGAGCACCTGGGAGGGGGGAGACTAGAGGGGTCACTAAGAATCCCCAGAGCTACCCTCCTTCTTCTATGTTGGTGTCCCTTTCCCTTGAACACCACAAATGCAGAGAGGGAAAGGGGAGTGGGGTGCTCCACACTGGGTCACTTGAAAGATCCAGCACGGGGGGTCTCGCTCCATCCCCTCCAGGACCCCTGAGGAGTGGCAGACCTCTGAGTGTGGCTCTAAACCGTCCTGTAGATGGTTGTCACCTGAGAATTGAGCCCCACATATAAATACGGTAGCTGTATATGCACACGGCACAACAAACCAATCCTACAAAATTCCGTGTCGACTGCAGGGAACGTGTACAGCCCCCAATTCTCTGGCACCCCTTAGTTCAGGGATTCCATACTGGGCGCTGATGGCACCCCACAACTCTCTTCCCAGGCCTTAGTCCTGATTCTGGGGATGTCTTCCCCAGCAGCCTATAGCTTTCTGCCATTAGTCTTCAAGTGGTGGGAAGTACTTTCCTGCTTGCGCTCATCAGTGTGGACAGTGGTGATGGGCTTCTCCTAAGGTCACCTCCCATTGGGTCTCCAAGAATAGCTACGCCTCTCCACTCTGTCTTCCTTGTTCCCTGAGGATGCCACTTGGTAGAAGGGATAGCGGGACCATCAAGTAGGATGTGCTGTCTTGCCATACCAATGTTGGCACACACATGAGTTACAAGAGCAGTTTGCCAAAAGGTATTTTTGAGGGACAGTGTAAGACAGTGGTTCTCAGCCTTCCAATGCCATGACCCTTTAATACAGTTCCAACTCCCAACCATCAAATTATCTTATTGCTACTTCATAACTGTAATTTTGTAACTGTCATGAATTTTAATATAAATACCTGATCTGTGATGCCACAGGTTGAGAACAGCTGATGCAAGACAGGGAAGTCCCAGATGTTCCTTGGACAGGTCCTAGAAAGCCAACATCCCTGAGGGGCAGGCACTAGGGCAAGACAGTCCCATTTGGTTTGAAGCTTGCTCTCGACTGGTAGGTGGAGCATGTCCAGGCCCCTCCAGTCTCTCTGTCCCTGTCACCTCTTAGCTGATTGCATTAGCCTTCTCCCCACCCATGGCTCTGGTCCTCTAGTGACTCTGCACTCCTCTTCTAGACAGTAAGCTGTGAAGTGTCCTGAGTCAGAGGGTCAGTGACTCTCAATGGCCGTTGGAAACAGAAAACACTTGGGCCTTGTAGGGTAGTCTCTCTTTCTCCTCAGACTTCAAGCCAAAGGGCTTGGGCCTTTCAGGTTCTAGGCCCCCGCTTCCAGGCCTTGTCCTGCCTCTCCTACCCTCGAGACATAGCCCAACACCTCCATCAGCCCTGCTCCTCCACTAGGGCTTGCTGACTGCGGGATTTCAGCGGTGGCAGGGGATGGGCGTGGGGGGGGCAGCATTCTCAAAATGCTTTGCATTCATGTGCTAGGAAAACAGCCTTGGGAACCAGATGGGTAAGTTGCAGGAAGCTAGAATGGACTAGGCTCTAAGTGAATGCCTGAAGTCCCTGTGAGAGAATTTTAGACACAAGGACAAAGGGGACGGTCCTGTGATGACAGAGCAGAGGCTGGGTTGGTGTGTATGCCACTCAGACACTCACAAAGTGCTGATCCCAGCCAGAAGCTAGGAGAGAAGCGGGGAGTGGTCTTTCCTTGGAGCTTCCAGAAGGAGCCAACCTACCAAAGCCCACGGGAACCCAGGTTCCTGATGCTGGAACACTGGTTCCCTTGCAGCCCTGATAGCTACCTAGACCAACCAAATCTCCACTTTTTCTTAAGCTGTTTCTACCCGGGTCCTTTCTCATTCAACTGGGAGAGGCCATCATGATAATATCAAGTGTATTGCTTAGTACTGACTGGGAAGGAGCCATCTCTAAATGGCAGTTATCATTATTGATGTTTTATCCAACTCTTAAGCAGGGGCCCTGTCACAGGCGGAGTTCCTAGGGGAGTAGACTCTCAGAGGAAGAGGCTTAAGTTAAACCTCTATGGACGGGAGCAAAGATACAGCATGGAACAAAGGGATACCGTTGAGAATTCTGCAGCTAGAATTGCTCGGTACAGTCTTGCCATGTTGGACCAAGATTGCCTCTCTGTGCTCACAGCCATCAGTCCTTGAAGCTGTACTCCTTGAGAAGAGGTGACAGATATTCTAGGAACAGCTCCTCCCTACAGCTAAGGCCATTCCTGAAGGGGGAGACAGCTGAGCTGACACGCTTCCAGCCACTGTGGCAACCAAAGGATGACCCAGGAGGATCATGGTGGCTCCTGTTGTACCCAGTGCATATATTAAACATGTAGTATGAGAACACTCATCCTCTGTTCAAAACCTAGAACTGATGGTGGCAGTCTGATGGCCCAGGTGGTCTGAGCTCAGGGAGCCTTTCAGACGTAATGCCCTACTGGTGGAAGGGGATGGAGTCAGGGAGGACGGATACACCCCAGGGGGACTGGACAGGAGGCAGTCAGATGAGCCATGATCAGGTGTGGCAACTTGGCCTTGTCCAAGGCTTGCCCAAAGGAGGCTCCTCAGTTGGCTGAATGAGCTTGCAGGAAAGCATGGCTCTGTCCGTGGCCATTTCAGTTGCTTTTCCTCTTTATGAAGGCAAGCACCTGGGGCTCTGCCATTTGTCTTTCTCTGTTAAGATGTTCTTTGTATACATAGGGTGGAGTCTTCCAATTGGCTAACTCTTTGGAGGCTCTCTCTCTCTCTCTCTCTCTCTCTCTCTCTCTCTGTCTCTGTCTCTGTCTCACTTTCTCTCTCTCTCTCTCTCTCTCTCTCTCTCTCTCTCTCTCTCTCTCTCTCTCTCTCTCATGCTTTGTTTCCTAGGGCTGTTCTTCCTCTAGTCCTGGTAGGCCTGAATAAAGGCCTCTTGTACACACTCCACACACTTAGAACTTACGTGTGTGCTTCACTAACCCTAGCCAAGACAGCTGACCACTGACTGGCCCTATCTCAAAGCCAGGCCTGCCTGCCTTATCAGGTGAGAACCAGGGCTTAGAGAGAAAGAGAGAGGAAGTTGGTTGTTCAAACAACAGTAGGTGGTTGAGCCAGGAAGTGGGACCTACTCCCCCCACCCCCTTGGCCTTCTCTAGGCACAATGCAACAGCCCCCACTTCCCCCCCGCCCCCCCCCGCTGCCAACACAGAACCCCAGCGACACGGGCTACCAGAGACACAGGGATGAGGAGGCTGACTTGGCATGAGTGAAGTAGCCCTAGCTCAGAGGCTGCTTGGTCCTATCTTGCCCTCCTTGATGAAAAATGAAGTCCCCAAGGTGAGGCTGCATATCAGTAACATTTCCATGGGGATCAAGTCCAGGTTGGGTGCCCTATCTCTCTACTACTTGTTTTCCCTAAAATTGCTTTATTCCCTGAGTTTATGGGGAGCCCCTCAAGAGTTACCTGATTGCATCTGATTTCTAAATGGTCTCGCAGCGCTGGCTTCCTTACCTCCAGTAGACCACACGTTTCCCAAGGGCAGGATGCTAGGAGGGTGCCCTTTCGTTTCCTGTAGCCATCCTGTTGGTGGAGAGCCTGGCTTCCATGGAGGTCATTCTGTTTTGGAAGTCTCTGGAAGGGATGGTTGTGCAGAGAAGGACTGAAGGGAGGCAGGCAGGAGGAACTGTATGTGAAGTCAGATGCCTGTCTGCTGAAGGGGAAAAGGGTGGGAAGGAGGCCTAACAGGGAAGCAAGGCCAGGGAGAGAAGAGAAAGGAGGCACACGGAAGAGGCAGGGGCTCTCTTGCCGTGAAGAGGGGAAAGCGAGTGGAAATTCCTCCGACAGTGGCAGACAAAGCACCTTAACCTAAACGTGCTTCCATCCAGGCTGCAGTGGAGACCTCCACCTGGTCCTTTCTCCAGGAGGGGAACAGAGGGCAAGGCAGATGCCCAGCCTGGGTTACAAGCTAGGTAACCCCTGGAACTTGAAGGAGTCCTAGAACTAAACTCTGCCTCTCCCTGCTCCAACCACCCCCCCTCGCCGCAATCAGCAATCCAGGGCCCTGCAGCTCCCCACCCCAGAGGAGGGGGGATCCTGCTGGCCTCTGCTCCTGGGGCTCCTCACTTGCCTTGACCTTGGGGAATGGGCGAGCTAGGCAGCATCTTGTCCTGTCTCATACCTCCATTTCCTGATTGACTTCTCTTCTTGTCATTGTCCCTGTTTTCCACCTGGCACTCAGAACCCAATAAAGGGTAACTCATGAGGCCCCCAAAAGTTTAGTGGTCAGGTGTCCCAAGGTCTATTCTGTGCCACCCAAATGCAGCCTCTTCTTACATTATATTACATTCTGACTCTGCTTGGACTGACCCCAACACCTAGGGGCTGCTGGGTTCGTCCAACACTGATTATTTTGTAAACTGTTTAAGATGAGTGCTGAGCAAAAGCAGTGGGTTCCAGAGACCTGGGTTCCAGTCCTGCTCTGGCCTCTGGCACTCACTACCTCCCTTATGCTAGGAAGGTTAAAGATTCAGAACTTCCATTTCCTTGTCTGTAAAGTGGTTGTTGAGCTGGACCAGAGAGAATGGCAGTGCCATTGTCGCTTGTCCTTTGGAGTCTTAGAGCGTTGGCCTCTGTCTGGCAAATTTCTCTGCTGTGGGCAGCCCCACCCTTCCTGCTCTCTGTCTGTCCCTCCCCAGTTCAGTGATAGGATGCTTTCAGGACAGCATCCAAATTCAGCCTGGCTTGTTCCCACAAGCACTGTCCCTTGAGGAGTGATGGTCCTACCCCCAAATGGGGGAGCCCCTGCAGAGACCCTGGAAAGGGCCAGTGACTAGGGGCCCTTCGGGACTAGGACCATGGCCGGAAATGGGTTGGATGGAGGCCTGTGGCAGTGGCTGGCTTGTTGCTTAGTTCCCAATTTAAATGGGGAACTGCCGAGACTACCCACTTAACCACAAACAAAGGCCTCAGCCTTTCTGCATGTCTCTGCCTCTCCAGGGTCTGAACTGTATTCCTGAACCTGCTGGTATGGGTGGGAAACCCTGCTCCCAGCTCTTCTCCTGCCTGTTCCTCACTCTGGGCCATGAAGATCCAGTTCCTAGCTGGTGTCAGTTCTCTGCCCCTTGGATATGTTAAGCCTCTGAGCAGCTACCAACCCTATGATATTCGGTGTTCCTAGACTCCAGGCACTGGTGGGGTTCACCATGATCATATAACTACTGGCCCATTTCATAGATGACACCCAGGTTTGGCCAAGGCCAGGCAGCTGATTGGTGAGTCCCTGAGATTTCAGCAGGATCTGACTGCCCTCAAACGCTGTTCAAAGGGCTTGGAAAGAAGAAAAGGAGCGGGAAGAAAGGAGAAAAATACAGCAGGTTTTGCCCATGTGCAGGACGTACCAACCGCTGCCTAGAGCTGTCTTTTAGTTCTGCTGGAGGAGCATCTAATTGCTTCCTACAAGTAGTAACAATAATAACAAAACTCAGCAATGCTGGGCTTGTTCTGTGTCGGGGACTAGTACTTCACATCTCTGAGCTAGTCTCGGGGTTGGAGTCAGTAGCTCTGTCCTCCCTCATAAGTTCCAGCCTCCCTGAACACTGGTCCCCATTATTCCATGCTGGCCTCCAAACATGGCCCCTCTTGTCTTGGCATTGACACAGACATCTTCTCTACATCCAGCTATGGAGACTTTTGACCCCAGTAGATTGCTCATGCAGCATCCTGAACTTCAGTTTTACAACCTCTCCAATATCAACAATATCAAAGTCACCTCTTCTTCAGCAAGTTGCACCCCGGGCAGGAACCTTGACCTCCCCTTAGAGGGATCCTTTATTAAAATCCCCTCAGACTATAGTTTCCCTCAATCCACCTAGCCCCAGTTCCTCATATGAAATCCTTTCTCATTTTTTTTATAAAGTCCAAACTGTGTATGGCAACTCACACCTATAATTCCACCACTTGGGAAGCTGAGACTGGGGCATTATTGCGAGCTCTAGACCAACCTGGACTAAGGTGAGACCCTGAATCAAAATAATAATAATTATCACTTCTAAAAGTCCATCATATCTACCTACATTTCTTACCTTAACACACACACATGCACACACACACATGCACACACACATATGCACACACGCACATACACACACACATGCCTAGGGAGATAGCTAGTGAGTAAGAGTATTTTCTGGGCAAGCACAAGGATCTGAGTTCCAACCCTGGCGCCCATGTAAAAAGCAGGGCATAGTTGCATGCCCACACACCTGTTACCCCAGGGTTGTGGGGGTCCAGACAGAAAGACTGCTGGGGCTTGCTGACTGCCAACCGAGCTCCACGTTCAGTGAGAAATCCCATCCAAAGAGAGTAAAATGGAGTTGATAGAGCAGAACACCTAATGTCCTCCTTGCCCTCTATGTGCAGGATATACATGCACGCAGACGCCCACCTGCCCACACATGAATGTGAGAAGATTGAAATTGGATGCTGCTCTAGCAGATTTAAAAAATACCCATGTCAAACCAATAGACATCATCCCATGTGATAGTGAAATACTAGGACACTGTCAGACATAAGAAGATGCCAAGTGGGCTGGAGAGATGGCTCAGCAGTTAAGAGAACTGTCTGCTCTTCCAGAGGACCCGGGGTTCAGTTTCCAGCACCCACATGGCAGCCCACAGCTGCTGGTAACTCCAGCCCTGGGATCCAACATCCTCACACAGCCATGCAGGCAGGCAAAACACCAAGGCACATTTTAAAAAATTAAAAGAAGATGCCAGAATCTTCTACAGTTAATTCACATTACAGTATTCCAGAACTGTTGACTAACAGCAGGTGTCAAGACAGTGACACCCAAACAAAAACAAGTCACCAAGTGTCCAGATCACAGTGTGTATGTGCTATTCCCCACAAGAGACACTGGGGTCTCACTGGGGTGAGAAGGCAGATTCCAGTGCTAAAACAGAAACATTCTCAGAAGAGACTGAGCATGTATTTGTTCACATATGGCAGGTCAAGCCTATAATATCAACACTCAGGAAGCTGAGGTAGGAGGATTGCCATGAATTCGAAGCTAGCTTTAACCTACATAGTGAGTTCAGGCCAGCTTTTGAGAGAGGAAGGAAGGAAGGAAGAGAAGGAGGGAGGAGGGAGAGAGGGGAAGCATCTTAAACTCTTTTTGTGCCAGACAATGAGGAAATGCTCAAAGAATTGACGTCAAAATGACACAAATCAGTCTGATGGGGTTCCCATTGGCTAAATCTAGGACATTTGGGTATCAGCATAAGTAGCTGTACTAATAAACTATAACCTTTTGATTAAAATAGGAATTTGTGGGTCTTTGCATTTCTTATAATAGGGTGCCAGCAGATGGATGGGTGGGTGGATGGATGGATGGATGGATGGGTGGGAAGATGGATGGATGGATGGATGGATGGATAGGAGGGTGGGTGGGTGGGTGGATGGATGGGTGGGTGGGTGGGCGGATGCAGAGTGAATGATAGACGTGGATGATCTTCATTTGGTAACTATCATGGTGGATGATGAAGGCTGAAGTCATCAAGGGTGCTAAGAGTAAGTGGGTGGAGATTTAGTGAGGGACAGAATGGTGCTGTCTTGCAGTTTTTCCTCACCACAGTCATCAAATTCAAAGCAAAACATGGTGAGTGTGTGATGGGGAAACCTGGCAGGCACCAACTTGACCCAGTGACAGGATGCACCTCGTTGTTGGAGAGAGCTCTGTCGCACCTGTGAGAAGTCTAGTTCTGCACAGTATTCCTGCCAAGAGCTAGTGACCTGAGAGTAGACCTGAAGACACAGGTTGGGGAAACATCCAACAAAATGATGCCCTGTACTTTTTAATATTATTGTCACCTGGCATGTGACTCATTCATGTAATCCCAGCACCTGAAAGGCAGAGGCAGGAGGATCACTGAAAAAAAAATTAGGTCAACTTGGGGCAACATGGCAAGTTTTAGACTAGTCAGGACTGCGTACGTAGTAAGACCCTGACTCAGAAGACAGAAAGAAAACCTGGCTGTCAAGATGACAGAGATGGGGAAAGACTGAAAACCCATCTCAGACTGAAGAGAACTAAGCAGGCCTGACAGCTAAATGCAACTCGTGACCCTAACGTGGATCTTGAACCAGAAAGGCGGAGGAGGCATTGCTGGGAAAGTTGAAGGTATTTGCATGAGGTCCGCGATTGGATGACAGGTGTTTAACTGATTTTGATTTCCTCGTTTGGAGTGTTAAGAGAGGTACTGAGAAGAAGGTGTTTCTTGGAGGAAATAGAAACTGGATTATTTAGGGCAGTGGTTCTCAGCCTGTGGGTTGCGACCCCTCGGGGGGGGGCTAAACAACCTTTTCACAGGGGTCGCATATCAGATAGCCTCGCATATCGGATAGCCTGCATATGAGACACCTACATTACGATTCATACCAGTAGCAAAGTGATAGTTATGAAGTAGCGACAAAAATAACATGAGGAACTGTAAAAGGCCACGGTTTTAGGAAGGTTGGGAACCATTTAGAGGTCATGGGGTATCATGTCTACCAAGCCATTCTAAATTCTCAAATGACTCAGAATAAAGTTAACTGCTCTCTCTCTCTTTCTCTCTCTCTCTGTCACTCGCTCTTTCTCTCTCTCTCTCTGATTTTCTACTTGTCTGTGTCTTCTACCTTTCTCTCTCATTGTATCTAAAAAGTCTCTCTATCCATATTCTATATTTACATATAGATCTATATATACACACACATACATATATTCCTTGTATTCCTCCATCAAGACACACTCATCTTATGCCCATTTCCTTAATAAGTTGCTTTCTTCTTCTCAGAGAAACTTCCCTGGGGCTGGAGAGATGGCTCAGCAGTTCTCTTCCAAAGAATCCAGAGAACCTGGATCCCATCCCCAGCACTCACGTGGTGGCTTAGAACTGTCTGGGGCATCTGACATCCTCTTTTGACCTCCAAGGGCGCTGGGCATGCATTTGGTGTACAAACACACATGCAGGTAAAATATCCATAAAATAAGTGCAAAACTAAAATAAAATGTAAGAAAGAAAGAAAGAAATCTGTTTTAAAAAACTATCAGGAGAGGACTCAGCCCATCTTTTCTACATTTATAAGAGGACACTGTTGGAAATAAAGATTTCAGGATTTGTTGGTGAGGGGGCGGGGTGCCCAAGAGAGATCCATGCAGGGACCACTCTGGGGAGCGAGTCACCTCCAGCTAGGTCCCCTCTCTCTTTGGAGAAATGTGTCTGAGGAGTTAGCAGTTCTCTGGAACTACCTTAAAACACAGTTGAGTTTCCAGTCCCGGAATTTGGTGAGCCAGTTGTTAGCACATTGGTAGCTGGAAAGCAGTCGCGGGAAAAGGACACCATGGGAACTGCCAAGTGCCAAAGACCAGGTGACTGTGACGCACAGATCGTTGTTGTTATTTTGAAAGCTGGCTAAATAAACTCACTAGCAGGCCACTGGCCACCGATGCCTCCATCCAGAGCTCTGGTATCTATCTAGAGCAGTGGTTCTCATCCCGTGGGTCGCTACCCTGTTGGGGTCGCATATCAGATATTTGTATTACTATTCATAACAGTGACAAAATTACAGTTATGAAGTAGCAACGAAATAACTTTATGGTCGGGGGTCTCCACAGCATGACATGAGGAACTGTATTAAAGGGTGGTCGGTGTTAGGGAGGTTGAGAGCCACTGCTCTAGAGAGTAGGCCAAGAACAGAATGCCTGGAGTGGTCTAACCAGACGAGCTTGGTAGGGACCCATGCTCTGAGGCCAGATCTGCTCTTGAATACTCTTTGCAGCTGGCTACAGTAGGGCACTAAATTTACTTCCTGTAGTTAGGATCATACTTCACTACGCAAAAGGGAACAACCCGTCTTCAAATATTAGCTCCGGGGTGCTTTTTTTCCGAAAAAAAAAATCAGTATCCATGTACCACAGTACTCCAGAGCAACCACAGGAACCAGGAGCCCCTAATGGTCTTCAAGTAGCAAGAGGCTTCTCCAGAGCAGATAGACCAGGGACTTGTTTGTGCACTCAGCCTTCAATGGGTTCAACAAACAGCCTGGCACCTACCCCTCTTCTTGTGGATCCCGTACCGTGTGCCTCTCCCCTGACTTGAATGCCGCTGTAGAGAGTGCCTGGAAGTCTGGCCTTGGTTCACCCACGTTTGAATTTGATCCCATAGACGGGTGACCAGCAGAGTTTGAGGAGGGATGAAGAAAAGGGGGCATCTGCTCCCACCCTCTTCCCGTGTCTCCTAATGAAGGCTTTTGCTGCAGCTGGCTTAGACACGGGCCACCCTGTGCTCTCTCTGGGGAAAGTTAAACAAGAAAAAAAGAACCAGAGACACAGGTTTTTTTTTTTTTTTAAAAAAAGGCTCTTGCTCTGAGCCCCTCCACAGCCCTGCGAGCATGGACCCTGGAGACCAGTCTGAGTGAGATGGCCCCTAAGAAATTCTAGGAACACTAGAATGTCTCTTAGCCCTTCTGCCCTCTTGTGACTTAACTTCTGTCTGTGCCTTAATTTTCCCATATGTGAAATGGATCTAATCATCCTCAAAACACCCCTGCGAGGTACTAATTACTGCCTGTAAAAGGCTTTGAGATCCCTGGATAGAATATAACAGTACTAATGGTGGATAATAACACTCTGTCCCTCCCCCAGCTCTTTCATCCACGGGTCTCAAAGCCTTTTACAAACCTTAATTAATTCTCACAACACCCAAATGCAGGAGGCTGATGGTCATTAGTTCCATTTTAATGGTGGGGAAACTGAGGGAAGCCAGGAGCCTGGCTTGAGGCCACACAATAAGCTGATAGCTGATGAGGGTTAGAACTCACAGCCCCCGGCCCCTGGGAAGGGCGCAGACAACAGGACTTCATCCGCCCATCAGTGAGCATGGAGACTTGGTGCCTGGGATGCTGCTAAGGGGAGCGTGAACCGTACTGAGCCTGAAGGAGCTCGGAGACGTAAGCACTGGTCCACAGACTAGGGTTTGCTAGCCTGCTCTGACAATTTGAGGAGAGAAGTAACACTTATAGGGCATCTAGTATGTGCTGATCCCTAAGAGGGGTGATTTATTCATTTATTTTTTTTTATTTGTCATTTGGTCTAAATCCCACCTGTGAAGATAAGCAAATGGTCCCATTTCACAGATGTTAGAGCCTGGCTTGTTGAAGACATTACCCCTCAGGCTCACCTGCTATGGATCAAGATGCTTGCTTCTGCCTTCATGGCCACTAGCCTTCCAGGCAATGGGAGGGGGCACCATCAGCCATTACTCTAGAGATAGAGAAACCGAGGTACACAGAAGAAAACCACTTTCCTTGACGGTGGGACTGTGGGCAACCCACTCTTCTTCAATGACCCCTCCCTTCCCCGGCCCCTGACTCCCTCCCAACCCCAGATGAGGCCGAATGAGATCACATCAGGAAAGACTTTGAAGTGCCCAGAGGCAACGTCTCTGGTCCTCCCCTGGGAAGATGAAGAGCCTTGTCCTGGGTTCCATGTCATCTCATGGGGGGAAGTTCTCAGAATATTGGAAGTAACAGGGTCATCTAGGGACAGACACATCCACAGGCTTACCCACAAGCTTTGGGGGCTGTTTCCTGTGTCCTGCCTGTGGGCCTTTCTAGAACACAGGGGTAAGCGTAGTGTCAGCTTCCCCTGCCACCTGTCTTGCTGTCTGACTACTCCTCTGTCTGGGTCCCAGTTTTCCAAGAAGGTTGACGTGGGAAACATCTGAAGTCCCTAGAACTCTGGTGATCCCCAATCCCTTAAAACAGAGCCACATACTAGAGCAGGTTGTGCTAACCATGGCCCACCCCTACCCTACAAGCTTGAAGAATCCGTCAGAAAGCAGATTCATCCTGGTGACAATGACAGGACCTTGGGGACTGAGCACGGTTTCAGAGGCCTGGCTCTAGGCCCTGGCTAGCTCTTTAGCAGGCTGTGTGGTCTGGACAAGGCTCCTTGCGTCTGTTTCCCTGTTAGTAGATATTGTTGCGGGGAAACCCCAGCATCGTGACTCCCATTGGGGCTTTTGAAACTCAAGGGAAGACGTGCAGAGGTGGCAAGATCAGCGTGAGAGACGGGTGGGACATCCACTAGGGGTGGGGATCTTTTGGAGGGAAATGCTTCAGGATCCACGGGCACAGCTCACTCAGCCTGGACCAAGGTTTTAATGATTTGTCTCCGCCAGTTCCAGCATCATCCCTGTCAATCCCCCTTCACACCTGTAAGGGGGGCACACCGGCTTACAGATAGGGAAACTGAGGCTAGGAGGTGGGAATAATCTGTTCAAGGGTTAACAGGTTCTCAGGGGCTAACCCAGGCCTCCAAAACAAACATCCCCCTCCCAGATGTTTTCTAGAAAGTTCTAGGCCGCAGAATCCTTCCTCAGGTTGGATTGCACAGCATCCTTGCTGGGCTTTTTACACCCTCTTGAGGGCTCAAGGGTGGCGTCCAAAGTTCCTGTGGGGTGGGAACCTGTTCCCATAGGACTCTGGGGACGGTGAGGCCAGGGTGTGGGTGGGTGGTGCTGAAGGCTGTTGTTGGCTGGCTGGGCAGGGCAGGACAGGGCAGGGCAGGGCACTGGAGAGCAGGGTGACCAGGTCAACCCGACCTGGAATAATTGAGCAGGGGCAAGCAAGGATGGTGGAGGCAGAGGTGGGGAGGCTCCTGGGTGCTTAGGAGCCCTCAACAAGGGAGGCCAAGGGGGCTCCCTTTGCACAGCTATGCCCAGCAGCTTCCAGAAAGCACGTTCTTCCTCTCCCTCTCACAGCAGATCATCTCTGGAGAGCTTGCTCAGACCTGCCTTCCCCACAAAGCACGGTAGCAACTCCCTGGGGCGGAAAGTGTCTCTACAGAAAGCAAGACAGGAGTTTAATTAAGCCCTAAACACGCACAGTTGAGCCTGAAATTAGGGCGGTGAGGGGAGGGGGAGAAGGCAGCTGAGGACAGGGGGGCTTCAGCTCAACCCTGCCCAGCTGAGCAAAACAACCCTAAAAGCAAGCAGCTCCCGAGCACAAGAAGCCTGGTTACAAAACATTTCTGGTCTAGAAAGGGGGTGTGGAGGCTGGATTGCCTGCCCCTCTCAACCTTGGGGATGGTTGGACTTTGGAGAGTGGGAAAAGGGAAACCAGAAGCCAGGAGCAATGGCCTCTGAAAGTAGCTTCCAGGAAAGCAAGGGGGCTGTGATTGACACTGAGCAGCAGCGGGAGCCCTCCCCACCCTGAGGGGAGGAGGGGGGAGGACGCCCATGGCGCTAGGCTCTGGATAATCCAGTCAGACTGCACACACAGGTGTGCCCAGGTTGGGACTCGTGCCCAGAGCATCCATCTTTCAGGTGGGCAAAGCTCATTCTGTGCCCCCAGGAGGAAGGCAACACCCAGCCAGGCTTCTGGCTTCAGGGACAAAGTTACAAGACCTGCTTTGCCAACAGCTACAGACATATGGGTCATCCATAGCTTTGAGAAATATGATGGCTTCAGCCCTCTCAGTCCTGTCCTGAGGTCTCCCAGGTCTCCCCGAGCTGTGGCTGAGACATTCAAACCGCAGCCTCCTCCTTTGCCTGGTAATTGATCCTCCTTTACCCTGCAACTTGGGTTTGGCCTTAATTTGCCAGGGACTAAAGGCAAGAAGAGACGGGCAGGCGGGCATGTCATTGCTTGTCTCCAGGCAGAGAGGCTGTTGTGACAGAACTCCCAGGTGCGTGTTAAAGTACACGCGTGGAGCAAAGTGCTGGGGACAGGCTAGTTGTGTGTGAGGACGTTATCTCTGGACTGATTTCTGTCACTGAGGCAAAGACCCAGGACTCCCAGGACAGGTCGGAAGTCCCAGGCATGCTGTGAAATTCAGCAATCCCCTAGAATCAGCTAAAGCCTATTGTCTTCATCTAGCTCCTTACCCCGCGCTGAAGGCCACCTGCCTGACAAGCCACTTAGAGGAGATAGCCCAATTCCCTACAGGCCCCGAAGGAGCTTGTAAGTCCTTTAAGGGGCTAACTTTAAAAGCCGCCAGTTTGCTCTTCCTGTCTTGTGTCTAGTACTTATGGCTTCTTCTTCCCGAATCATACAGCTTCCTCATACAGCATAACCAATATCCTCAAGGGGTGCTGGCAGCATGCCAGTGTTGGAAGGACCCCCCAAAAAATCATACAGTGTAGCCCCTCTTCTGCGCTGTATACAGCCGCCCCTCGTCCAAAACCAAGCAGTGTGTTTCACCGCTCTGGGAGCCACCTTTATCCGCTTAGCCCTAGTTTTGACCTTTAGAACACAGAGAGGCTTTTCCTTTTTTCTTAAGCGCCTGGGGTTGTAGCCAGCACCCTTGAGCTAATGGCTGCAGCTATTCTAATTGTCACACTGCTTACTTGTCTGCAGGTGTGACTGCCCTCTGCTCTCTGTCTTATAGAAGACACTCAGATGAGCACTTGCTTCAAGGGCCTTTACATCTGCAGAGGCTTGTTTTTCCATGAGATAGTCACCAGTTCTGGGGACTTGACTATGCACACACATCCTTGGTGAGGACTTCATTTAACCTGCCATACTGCCCACTGATCAGTCACCATGGCTTGGAACCCTCTGTGCAAGGGAAGCTCACTGCTCAGCCAGATGACTGCATCCACATTCAAAGAGGTCTGACGAAAAGGTCTTGCTTAGAAGGAGCTGAAATAATTCTACACAGCAGGACCCTCCTGGCCTTTAGAACACATACATGTAAATAAATCAGTTCTCAATTCCCATATCCTCTACCCCCAATCACAATTTAAAAAAAAAATCAGGAACAGGATGAGGCAGTTTCATATTTTTTATGGTCTGACTCTCAACTCTCCTACCCTGGTCTTCTGGGTGCAGGGATTGTAAACACGCACCACCTGTAAACACGCACCACCATTCCCATTAGGCTTATTTTTTTAGTACACACACACACACACACACACACACACACACACACACATGCATGAAGATCAGAGCACAGTTTTCAGGAACAGGCTCTCTCCTTCCACCACACAGGTATTACAGGTTGTCCATTCGGCAGCAGGTGCCTTTAAATGTTGAGCCATTTTGCTCAAGACAAAGACACCGTCTTTGTCTATTTTTTTTAATTAGTTTTGATGTTAAGGAAAGAGCACCCACCCAGGAATCCCTGGTGCTTCTGTCCTTAGGATCCCCTGCCTCAGTTTCCTCTCATAACACCAGAGGGCAGCTGAGTCACTGTTTCATGGGATGTCCTGGAGATTATCAAATCCCACAGGAATATTTAAGGCTCTGAGAAGTCTTGAGTGAAGATACACTATTCACACCAAATTTTCCAAACTTACAAGAAAAAAAACAAAGCAAACACACACTTTTATCAGCTACCACCCTCCGTTAGCACCAGGCAAAACTTCCTCAACACGGTGGGAAATGCCAACCCGAGAAATCCCAGGGTCCTTTTGGAGCTTTCAGGGTCAAATGGTATAGGGCACAGATCCCCCAGTGAGGTCACTCAGCATCCTGCTGAAGAAAAGGAACTCCTCAAAGGATGAGTTCAGGAGTAGGAGGTCTCTTCTGAACAACAAGGTGGGGTGGCCCACACCCTCCTCCTGTGGCTGAGGCCTTTCCAACCCTTGACTGCTTCTGAAATCCTTTGGACAGAAGGAAGGGGAGGAAGGAACTTTTCCTCTGGTCCTGTCCTCAGGGGTCCAGACCTCCAGCCCACCTCAGACTCAATAGTCCTGCCTAGCTCTCCTTCCTTAAATCACAGCCTTTGGGCCTAAGCTCTCTGGAAGTTTTTAAAGGGCAGCCCTGAAGGACCTCACCTACATCCCGCCTTTTTTTTTTCCTGAGAGAGAGAAAAAAAATCTGAATAAATCTCTGAAGTTGAATCTTGTGAAATAGGAGCAGGAAGGCTTGGAAAGACAGAGGGAGGGAGGAGAGAGAAGGGCTTGTCCTGAGGGAAAGAGGAGAGGCCTCGGATGAGTCACACACACAAGCTAGGTGGGGGTAGGGGCTCCAACCTGGAGCCACCGAGCAAGCTGGAGACCATGAAATGAGAGCTGAACCAGGGAAGCACTGTGACCCGAAAAGGTCAACAAATTTGTCCCCTCTGACCCCAGACACACACCTCTGAGTAAGATTAAATCTGGAACACCTGGGCTCTTGCCCTCTGCTCTGTTTAGCCCCAGAGCAGCTAACTATCTTGGAACACTCATGCGGTATGATCTCTGCCAAAGCAAGGTTCGCTTTGCTTTCTTATTATTTTTTTTCGGTTTGGTTGTTTTTTGTTTGTTTGTTTGTTTGTTTGTTTTGAGACAGAGTTTTACCATGTAGCCCTGGCGGTCATGGAACTCACTCTGCAGATCGGGCTGGCCTCAAACTTTCAGAGACCCACCTGCCTCTGCCTCCCCAATGCTGGAATTAAAGGTGTGCACTACCACCGCCCGGCTCACTTTGTTTTTAAATACAGCTTTGACCTTGTTTGTTGAAGGTCTGCACATCGGGCACCGTGTTAGTGACCCCCACACGTCTATCATTCAATTCTTACCACCTCCAACATTTTACAGAAGATGGTTAGCAGTGGTATAGAATGTGGCAAATTCTTTTGCCCACGGCCCATACCGTAGCTTCCATTGTTAGTTTTCACTTCTGCATCTGGTGGTACAGCTCTTCCCAGGTCTGACCCGAACCGTTCTTTCCCTCGCTTGACCTGAATGTGAAGAACCTTGTAAGAAGGCTGTGTCTTTCCATTTGTCTGGAGAGACCTGTCTAGCCTCTGGTCCAGGTGGTGGTAGCCTTCCAGGTCTTTGGGTGGGGAATGTTTGCTTTCTGTTAATGAAAAGAAATAAATGTGATAATAAATAAATGCCCCACCCAGTGCAGTAATCGCTGTCCCTAACAATAAGCCTCTGTGTTTGCTCGCGGCTGTGTACATTCATTGGCTGTAGGCGCTGCCCAGGAGCCCCTTGGCACCTTAACTGGGGGTGGGGCACACTTGGGCACACTTAGGGGGAAGCGGTCCAGCCATTCTGTCTATGTGCGTCCAGGTGTCCCAGCCAGAGGGAGGGCAATGTGCAAGGACTGTGAACTTGGAAATAGTGTCCTACACTTGGTGTCGAGAAACCAGTGCCTGTGGCAGCTCTGCCTCTGCCACTCTGGGTGACTAGAAGTAGGATGTTAGACACTTGTGAGGATTAAAGGTCAATGCTCCCTGCCCCACCACTGACCTTCAGTTCTCCAAAGTGTCTAATAGTATGCGAGGGGGTTGCTCAAATGAGCCCTTGGTTTCCTTCCAGCTCTGACACTGCTGGACCTTATAGACATGCATGGCTCCTCCTGAACATGCCCACGTTCCTAGTGCCCCTGGGTGAGGGAAAGCTCGGTGGTGCAAGAACCCCATGTCTTTCTTGGAAGACGATTGGACGCATTTTCCAGCCTCTGATTCCCTCCCTGTTTCTCCCACTTCCACTAGCTGCCCTGTATATGGAATTCCCCAGTTTACAGGCCATTTTTAGAAATGTTATCCCACTTGAGTTCCCCACAGCCCTATGAGATAGGCAGGGGCAGAATGCAATACTGTGAGCATCAATCAAATGCCAAGTCCTTCCCAGGCTGCTTTGTAGCTCTTCCCCAAGCCACAGAGACCCTTTGGGGAATAAGTTGGAGTATAAATAAATGGACAGAGAATGATAATTTCGATAAATATATGCACACATAACCCTTGTGGTGGCTCAAAGATCCTTTATTGCATGCTATTTATTTATTTTGGGTGTAGGTATGTGTGTGTTTGTGGGCGTGTACTCAAATAGAAGCCAGAGGACAACCCATGGAAGCTGGTTTTCTCCAACCCCCTTGGTAGGAATAGAACTCAGGTCATCAGGTTTGGTGGCTTTACTTGCTGAGCCATCTTGGCATTCTGCTCTACGATCTTGGATGTTACTATTACCACACATCACAAGGGAGGGAAGTGAGGTGTGGAGAGGCCCAGGTACTGCCAGACTTACTTTAATACAGGCTAGCAGACCAGGGGTCTAACCCACCGCTCTTCGATCTAAATCACTAGCCTATTCTGCATGCTTAGGGAGACACAGAATCAGCACCCTGACACACACACACGTGCACACAAACACATGCACATGCACACACACACACACACACACACACACACACACTCTTTGTAGGTAAGTGGATTGGCTGTTCAACAATGGAACAAGTAATACATCAGGCAAATGGTGGCAAGGAAAGCCCACTCCAAGCTTTTGCCCACAAGCCCAAGGCTGTCTCTACAAACATCACAACTGTGTCAAAAGCAAAGCCAGTGGAGTACCTCTCTCCCTCCCTCCCTGCCTTCCTTTGTTCGTTCCTTCCTTCTGTTCTTCCACCTTTCCTTCCCTCTTTTCAGGGCCCTCCCCTCCCCTCTCAAGAGCTCTTGTGTCCCCAACAGGAAACCACGTGATGTGCTCTTGGTGGAGATAGCACGGTCTTGTTCCCCAGGCTCTGTTCTCCAGGCACCGGGTGTGCCCTGTGAGGCAGTGCGTGTGCCCAGTGACCATGCCATGTCAGGAGGGAGTGTGTCGATGCTCAGAGGGAATTAGCAAGGATTCTGGCAGAACTTGGCTCCCTCCTTGGATGGCATACTTGGACTGCCTGGCTGAGTCTAATTAGGCCTCGTGCCGTTCATCTGAATCTACCCCCAGACAACTGGAGTGGTCATTGAACTTGGACCCAGAAACCCCTTTTCTTTGATTTCTGTTCTTGCCCTTCTGCTTTCTATCCTGACACAAGGATGATTGGCTTAAAGCCAGATGTTTCAATGTGGTCCATTATATGTGTCCCTTGGACCATGAAAGATCATTCTCAAAACTGTTTAGAAAATTTAGGATTAATGTGTATTCTAATTGTATCTTCTTCATACACTGGCCATGGAGGATTCCTGATTGCTTTAGCCTTCCAACCCCTATCTCTATGTGCAATTGGTAGTTTTGAGGTACATTTACTGAAGCATAAGCCATAATGAGGCACACAAGTCTTAGGCATAGTGACATATTTCACAACAAACACATTTATATATATATATATATCTTACCCAGTCAGGAAACAGATGGACTCAAGCCAACATAGAACCCTCAGGGTCCTCCATCTTGGTCCAACCCTGAGCCCACAAGGCCAACCACATTGTAAAGTCTAACATCTAGATCATAGATCCACTTTGTCTTTAGAACAGAATTTATGGAATGGGATGCTATGTAGTATATTGTGTCTGGATTCTTTTGCTCAACATTCTATTTGTTAATTAGTTACAGATCTATGTATAGTATAAAACACATATGTACAGAATATGTGTTTCTATATAGGAACATATAGAAATATTTTCCTTCCTTTTTAGCTGAAATATTTTAAAGCAAACTCAAAATCAGGGGCCAGGAATGTGGCTCAGTATTTAACATGCATGAAGACCTATTTAATTCTTAGCACAGAGACCCCTCAAATCTTAGGCCAGTTGCCCCTTGTTCTTCAGTATTTATCTCCTAAATAATATTCCTTTATATAATACAATTCATGACATTTTCTTACCTAACAAAATTGAGAATAATTCTTGGCAGTGTCTAATATCCGGCCTGTGTTGGCATTTTCTAAACTGCATACTCACAGAGGAGATTCAGGCCTACCTTGAAGCTCTGTTGCCCACCCCCACTCCCCACCCCACCCCTGCTTGTTCCTGCCTTCCATCCTCCCTCCCTCCCAAGCTGGAGGCTTCCTGATTCCCTAGTCTGGCCTTTGCTTTTCAATCCAAACTGTCTGGGTGAGTATTCCATGGTAGACTCCCATGGCGGGTGGGATGCTCATCAGTCTTCCAAGCGACAGCTGACTTTGACTCCTGTTTCGTTTCTGCATGGCCTTTAGAGTCTACTGTGTCTCCAGAGCCTCCTTCTCAACATGTGCCCCACACTTTCCATCAACTTCCCCCAATATCAGCACTCATTCTAGACTAACCTTGCCCACAAAGTTGTTCCAAACAAACCTAGCTCTTCTAGAAGGTATCTGGAGACACCTCAGGACCATGCTCTCCCTACTCCACCCGCCACAGATTATATATTTGAGACCATTCCTCCGCTATCAGTCAGTCCATCAGCTCTTACCCCTGGACCCAGGCTTCTCTGGATGTAGACCCTAAAATGCTGCCTGTCCTATAATTTCCCCTAACCTTTACCCATCTCCTATCAGACTCCCAAGGCCAAGTTAACAGCTACACGGGTGGACGTGCCCCAACCTTCTACAATAACCATGGAACACTGTGTGGTGGTGTCCTGCTGGCTACTTTTTAAAGCTGAGACTGTGTCTCATCCCTGTGTCAAACTCTCCGAAGAGTGACACTATCTTACCTATCTTTGTGTTTCTAGAAACCTCTGCTGAACAGTAGGTGCTCCCAGTGGGTGCTCTTTGTATGTTC
Source organism: Ondatra zibethicus (assembly GCA_004026605.1). Lineage (NCBI taxonomy): Eukaryota > Metazoa > Chordata > Mammalia > Rodentia > Cricetidae > Ondatra > Ondatra zibethicus. The sequence continues at coordinate 140,377 of PVIU01000799.1, forward strand.
TCAGTGAAGCACCCAGGGTCCGTTTAGTTGCCAGTGATACTCCCCTCAAAGTGATTTGAGCAGCCAAGGGAGGGTTTTGTCAGAGAATTTACAAGTTCATGGAGACACTGGCAGGTAATGGAATACTGTTCCTGAACTCCACTCTCTACCCCTCAGATCTGCTTCCTCCTAGGTGCCTTTGTCCCGAGTAGCCTGGCCCAGAGACCTGACAAAAAGATTGCTAATTTTAGAGGGATTCTGGCTGGTGTCTCGGGTCTGACTGTCACATAGCAATCCTGGGTCTCGGGTCACCCCTATAGCCATGACACAAAGCTGCAGCCTGAGATGCTCTGTTAGCCAGGCCTGAATTGTGTGCCCTGTGTTCACGCTAGAGCTCAAGGGTAAGCCATGGCACATGAGGTGGGGAGCTGGAAATTTCCTAAAGGAAGATCAGCGCAGTCACCACAGGAAGGAGAGGGATGGTGGGCCGGGCAAAGGAAACAGGCTCAACGCAGCTGCAGCTGAACACAGTCCTCAGACCAGCTACCGGAGCTCTTGCTCCTAGCATTTCTCTGAGTGTTGGCTTCCTATGGTGTGACCTTGAATCTAGGACGTGCTTTACCTGGACCACAACTATATTTATTTTTTTACTTAGTACACTTGTGTGTATGTGTGTGGGTGTCACAGTTCACGTGTGTGGAGGTCAGAGGACAACTTGTTGCCTTTCTCCTTCTACCATGTGGGTCCCTGAGATCAAACTCAGGTTGTCAGGATTGGTGGCAGAGCTTCTACCTGCCGAGCCCTCTCCATGGCCCCTGAACTTCAGTTTCTTTCTATGGAAAATAGGGTGTGCTCCTTAGCTTTTGTCAATTTGACACAAACTATAGTCACCTGGGAAAAGGAAACCTCAAATGAGCAATTCCCTTCATCAGATTGGCCTGTGGGCTTGTCTGTGGGGCATTTTCTTGCCTAATGGTTGATGTGGGAGGGCCCAGACTGCTGTGGGAGGTTCTGTCTCTGAGCAGATGGGCCTGAACTGTATAAGGAAACAAGCCAATAAAGCCATGGAGAGCAAGGCAGTTAGCAGCGCCCTTCCATGGGCAGTGCCTTGAGATGGACTGCACCTGTAAGCCATACAAACCCTTTTTTTCCTGAGTTGCCTTTGGCCACGGTGTTTATCCTAGAAACAGAGTAGCAAAATAGGACATGTGGCCATAAGGTGGGCCCCCTCTTACCATCGAGGCTATTAAAGGATAAAGTCCTGTCCCAGTGACCAGACTGTGGTGCAGAATGGCTCATGTGGAATGCTTTGATGCCCTTCTAAAGTAATAGTGCTTTTAAAAGTACTCCTTAATAATTCTTTGAGAACTCCTTATGGCATATTTTGATAATTATTCACCCATGCAATAATAGTTCTTAACCACCCTCTGTGCCAAGACCCCCGGGCCAGAAGTCAGGATTGATATCCACCTTGATAGTTTTGTTGCTCTGAAAACACGAACAAGTTGGCTGATCCTGATCCACTTTTCCTATTGTTGAACTGGTCCAGTAGGTGTAACTGCCTTGGGATTGCTGGGAATATACTTGTGTGACCCAGTTAAAATAATAGCTGGTTCAAGTATGCCCTGTGAGCGGTTTACAGATGCTCCCATTATTATTATTGTGTGGCTCCACTATGACTGTTTTCCTATATTTTTTCTCTCAGACTGCAAGGTGCCTGAAGTCAGGGCACATCCAGGCTCTCTGCTTTCCTAGTAAGTGCTGGTCAGATCCTGCTCATTGGGCTGATAGGTAGCTATAGAACCCCTGGAGAGTCCAGGTAAGGAGCGGTTAGACCTGCAGCCAGCTCACATATGTGACTGAAGAGCTTTCCCTCAGTGTCCTGGGTCCTCATAACATGAGAGCTACAAGGGTAGGCTTCAAAGTGAGACGCCTGGAAGGAGACTGATCCAGATGGAGGAGAAAGTTTCACCTCCGAAGGGGCTTCTCTGCCTCCCCTACTCCAAGACTGATTGACAGACGAAATCAGTCCAGCCTCCCAGGGCCGAGGTGCACAGATATCAAGACCCTTGGCCCAGGTCACAATGGGATGTGCATGGCTATCCGTTTCCCAACTCCTGCTGCACCCTTTATCCATCCTCTTTGCATGGATCTGAGAGCAGAAGGAGAGGCAGGCAAGTTGGTCTCTTCTCTCTTGGGGCTGGAAAAACATTCCTACCAAGGATGATTTCTGTTCTTACTCAGTGACGTTCCAGAATGATAGCACCTACATCTGTCACTCTATCTCTGGAATATATCCAGCTTTCACACACACACACACACACACACACATGCACACACACACACACACTACACACACATGCACACACGCACACACCACACACACACACCACACAAACACGCACACACACACTACACACACACACGCGCGCGCGCGCACACACACACACACACACACACACACACATTGCAGGGAGAATCTCCTTCCTGACTCCATGGCAGAATTGTACTTAGTCTCCAGGGTCTGTAGTGGGGCTGGGGGTGAGTGGAGAAGGGCATTATTCATATATAATTTCCAAATTTTTGCCCAAATTTTGATTTATAGGCTTATAATACTTTACAATGGCAACACTTTCTGATATATGTGTCACTTCTGTCATTGTGCGAACACTGTAGAGTCTACTGACCCACTGTAGAGTCTATCAGACAGCCATGATGTCCCTCAGGCAGCTGTTGACCAAAGCATTGTTACTTGGCATAGGACTATAACTATATATGTGGGTTGAGGCCACGGAGGACTTTGTTCATTGCTGCTTGATTTTATTGAGGGTAACACACTTCAGCAGGGTGAACCAAACTCAGCGACCTTAAGGGTACAGTCCATGAGTCGTTCGATGTATGTACACATAGGCACCTCTAACAGCCATTAAATGTACATTTTATTTACCAGTTTGTGTGTATGAGTGTTTTGCCTGCATTTGTGTCTGTGCACCACATGTGTGCAGTGCCCTGGGAGACTAGAACAGCATGTTGGATCTTGTGGAACTGAAATTACAGACAGTTGGAGCTGTTCTGGGGCTGGAGAGATGGCTCAGTGGTTAAGGGCACAAGCCGCTCTTGCAGAGGACCCAGTTCGGTCCTCAGAACCATTATGGTAGAACATTCCATTAACTATGACTTTCTCCTCCACCCCCCTTGGGGGAGGGGGTTCACGTAGCCCAGATTGGTCTTCAGCTCACTATGTAGATAACGATGACCTTGAACTCCTGATTCTCCTGGGTTCACCTGAGATTTTAGATGTGTCCCAACATGCTCATCTTTTTTTTTTTTGTCTTCATAGCTTATGATCGTTGTAGCTCTCCAGTATATATTGAGAGAAGTGTATGTGGTCTGTCTCAGAACAGATATGCCATAAGCGGCCTTTGGATCCCTCAAGAAGGTGGAGTATGGCCACCGAAGGAAAAGATATCTAGTTCACTCAGCACCTCACACCCATGTCCTTGTGGGTCCCTTTGGAGAAGTTCTGAGCCTAACCTGGTAGACACAAACACACCCCTTCAGGATTGGTGGCTCTGAACAGTTTAAGGGGGGCATTTCTCCGGGACCCCTGCAACTCTGCTGGTGGTCTGTTTTTGGCTGTTGGTAGCTACTAAATATATCATGTTCTCTGTTTCTTCAACCATCTACCCCCACCTCCCCATACCCCCTCTCTGCTTTCCCTCACTCCCAACCCATCCAAACCCTCCTTTGGTTCAGCCCCCCACCCTGCCCCAGGACCTTCCCACAATGACTTTTTCCTTTGAACCATTTGAGCTGAAATCTACTTGCTGATGCCCCCCCCCGACAAATTTATAGGTAGGTCCTTAGAAAACCCAAGCAGTGCCAGGTAGTGGTGGCGCACACCTTTAATTCAGCACTCAGGAGGCAAAGGCAGGCAGATCTCTGTGAGTTCGAGTTCAGCCTGGTCTACAGAGTGAGTTTCAGGACAGCCAGAGATACACAGAGAAACCTTGTCTTAACCCCCCACCCAGACAGGTTATCCTGTTTCTCTCTCTCTCTCTCTCTCTCTCTCTCTCTCTCTCTCTCTCTCTCTCTCTCTCTCTCTCTCTTTCTGTTACAACTTGACACAAGGTAGAGCTATCTGGGAAGAGGACCTCAGCTGAGAAAATGTTACCATCAGCTTGCCTGGAGGCAAGTCTGTAATATATTCTTTTTTATTAAAGATTGATGTGGAAGAGCCCAGCTTACTGGGACCATGCTGCCCTGGAGCAGGTGTTCTGGGCCATATAGGAAAGCAGACTAAGTAGGAAACAAGCCAGTAAGCAGCACTCTTCCATGGCCTCTGCTTCAGTTCCTGCCTCCAGGTTCCTGCCAGGACTTCTTGTGATGAGTAAGAGCCAGCAAAATAAACCCTTTCCTCCCCAAGCTGCTTTTGGTCATGATGTTTCATTATAGCAGTAGAAACCCTAACCAAGACTCAGGCTTCAAATTTAAATGCTTTCAGGAATGTTAAGACATCATCTAAATGCATTGTTTACTATAAAGTTATGATTGCAGATTCCTCCCGGCAGTGTGGGAGGGTAGGTTTCTCACTGAGCTGTAGAAACTGTAGACTGTCAAGGTTGCAGAACCCTGGTTAAAAGTTTAAGGTCCTGTGAGACGGTTTTGCGTTCAGGAACAAAACATCCACAGGCTGGACCATACTGAGGAGGCTGCTTTGCCATTTTATTCTTTGGCTTTGCTTCAACAAATCCCGAGTCTGGCTAACAGCAGTCCATGCTCCTCCAGGGGATGTTGGAAGTGAAGCCATACATGAGAAAGGTCTTCACGAAGTGCTCAGTGCTCTGATGGGTGGGCGGGCCAGTGTGGCCAGAGGGACAACCATTCTACTTTCTAAGGATCCAAGACGTCTTCCAAGAGCAACGGGGGGTGGGGGGGGGCTGGATGGGCAAACAAGGAAACTGGCGGCTGCGGGGGAGGGGAGTGTCCAGACACCCAGAGAGGCAATGAAGAATCAGCCGAGATGGCTGTTTTTCCTCACCTCGGCTTCTCTCCTCCTTTCCCTCACTCCACATATTTACTTAGACGAGAAAGAATGAGCACTTTGAAGTATCAGTTAAAGCCTTGAACAAATGAAGTCCGTGCTTAGAAAGCCAGAAAGACATTCCGGTAGGAGGCAGGTAATGCGGGGGCGGAGGGACTGGACAGACTCTGTCAGAGTCCGGTTGTATTTCCAATTTGTTACTGCACACTGACCGGTTCCCTTGGACAAGTTACTTAACGTTACTTTCTTGAACTGACACGTGGGAATGAGAGCCTCCTCAAATGTTTGCTGTGAAGATTACAAGAGACAGTATCTGTTGTTTTCCTTAAGATTCAAGACACCAGGGCTTAATCCCTGTTCTTAGCATCTTACTCCAGGCCCTTCCTAACTGCGTGCCCCCGGGGATGTCTTCCCACGTAGGCGCCGGCGAACTGGGTTTAGATAAGGTAAAATTCAGGCATCCACTGAACTAAGGAAGGCCAATCCCGAGGCAGCACTGGGGCGCAGCTCTGCCTCCGGTGCCACAGGACTGAAATGTGGCCTAGGCTGTGGAACGTAGGTCTCCAGGAAGGCTCGGGAAACCAGCACACGTTCGGGAGCAGGGCCAGGCAGGGATCAAAGCTCTCGCAGGCAGGCCGGGGCGCACCAAAGGGAGGCCGGCGACTTGCATCAGCACAGATTCCGTGATGCTCTGCAGACGTCTGGGGGCTGCTGGGCTTTACGGGAAGCCACAAGAAAGGAAAGGGCCGGGGAAGCGGGTCCGGGCGGGGGCGGGCGAGGGCGCGAGGTTGCTCTGGCCCGAAGGCGCGCTCCCGGCGGCGCCTGCTGGTGGCTGGGCGCGCCCGGGACGGCGGAGGCCTTGGAGGAAGCTCCTGTTCCCCTTCCCCCGCCTGCTCCCCCCGCTCCGCCCCGCGTTACTGGAAGGACTGTGTGGGAGAGACCCAGAAGCACACGATTATTGAGTGCGGGTTGGGGTGGGGGGCTGGACAGCCCGTGAGGCTCAAAGGAAAACCAAAAGTGCGTCTATTCGTGCTGCTGTGACACGCGGCTCCTCGTGTAGGCCCCTACGCACCCTGGCCGCGCCCCCAGTTGCTCACCTCCCCCCACCAAGATTTCTCAAGGGCGATCGAGGGCCCGCACAGCACAGGGCGAGGCGAATGGGAAAGTGTCACGATTTTTTCTGTGCCCTGCCCCCGTCCCCACCCCCAGTTTCTGGGGTTTGCTGCTGCTGCTGGGGAAGGGCTGATCCGTTTTGCGTCAAAGGACTGCATTTACTCAGTCCTGCTGAGAGAGGCGCGTAAACACCCAGGCATGCCAAGACGCAGGGATGAAGGAAAAAAGTGGGGGGGAGCCAGGCACCCACGACTGGTGCGTGCGTGTATGCCTGTCCTACACCCCACTCGCGGGCCTGCAGAGCTGCACTCTGCTGGGAGAGCAGCTGCAGAAAAGCGAGGAGTCTGACCACCCCAGCTTACCACGCGCGCAAGTCCTTGGGGGGATGGAGCTCAGGACAGAATGTGTTTTATAACTGTAAACAATGACCCCGAGTATTGTTTGGGATTACCGTATCTTGGGGCCCTTGGGGCTGCCAGATGCCGCCAGCCGTCCCGGAAACGCCAGAGCTTTATATAGAGCCTCGGGAAAGCTTCGAGTTCCCGGCTCTTATTTTTCTTTCCTTAGTAACGCCCCCACTTCACAGATAAGGAAACTGAGGACTGCGATATTAACTAGCAGATGCATAGCGCTTCAGTGAACCCCCAACAACTCATTTTCCTATTCACTCCTCAAAAAGATCTTTAGGATACAGACGCGCTGCCTGAGGATGGTTAAAAATTGGGCGTAGGTTTCACGTTTATAATCCCAGCACTCGGGAGACAGAGGCTTACCTCCGACACATACCGAGTTCGGGGGCAGCCTGTGCTACCTGAGACCCTGCCCAAAAGACAGTTCTTCAACTCCTGGTTCAACGCTTAGCTTATCGGTACACACTGTACCTTCTCTAAGGATGATTGGAGATCCTGAGCAGACAAGAGCTTTAGAAGGTCGTCTGATCCAAACCTTTCATTACAGAGAAGGAAATTGAGACTCTAGACTCGCCCAAGATCTCACAGCTCATAAATAGCATGGCCAGGCGTTCATACTCCAAGTCCTGAGCTCTTTACCCTGCGCACCACCCCACCCAGCAAGGCGGGAAGAGCCAGGAGTCCGGCCACGCGTGCCCTGAACTTTGTTCCAAAACAGCTCAAGGCAACTTGGGCACACCTCTCGGCCCCCAGTTTTGTTTGCTTGTTTGTTTGAACAGCTTGGTTTGCTTTTAAGGCCTGGTTACTGCTATTAGATGCTTCCTAATTGTCTAGCGCAGAGGACTCCCGAAATGTCTCCCTATCTAATTTCATCTTCAATACTACTTCTTGCAAATTAACTGGAAGGCCAAAAACAAAATACCCACCATCCCCCCCCAAAAAAACCAAACACACACATACAAAAGGGAAGCAGTGGGCAGCCAGGCTCCGAGGGGGGAAATGGGCAGGCCTGCCCCGCCTGGCGGCGCCGTGCCGCACCCCACCAAGACCCGGCCTCAGGGCGGCGCGGGTGCCCGGTGCGTCCAGGACGCCCGCTGCACCGGGCGGCGCCACCGAGGGTGCGGACGACTGCGCACGGCCGCGCCCTCCCCGCGAGCGGCTCTGCGCGCCGGGCTCTCGGCCTCGCGGTGGCGCCGCACTGAGCCACCTGTCTCGTCTTTTGGGCTGCGATTGTTTTCTAAAACCCGGAGCCCGTACCCGCGCGGCCGCTTTCGGGGCCCCGCCCCGCGCCCCTTCCTTTTGGGGTGGGGATGGAGAGGAGGGGGAGGCCGCGGTGCGCTAGAGAGCGGGCAAGGGAATCCCTCTCCCTCCACGTCACCCGAAAGCGAGGAAACCCGCACTCGCGTCCTCTAACGCAAATGACCATCTTTGGCAACGTGCGCCAATGGAACAGACCAAGGGCGCTGCGCCCCGGGGGTGGGGTGGGGGGGTGGAGGAGATCCGCAAGGACCCGAGCGGCCTCGGCGCCCCCATAGTGCGAGGGCCGCGCGTTCCCACCCGCACCACCGCCCGCCTTCCTTTCGCGGGGTGTGTGGCTGGCGTCAGCACCACCGCGAGCAGAGCCGGGAGGGGAGCGAGGCGCCCGCCTCCTCCCCTCCCGCGCCTCTTCCTCCTCCTCGTCCCGGGCCTCCTCCCCCGCCGCCTCGAGCGCTCCTCCCAGCAAGGTGGAGTCTAAGGTTGACGTGAGTCGATCCACATGGTGTGGGGCTGGAGAATAAAGAGTGTGGAGTTGAACTCGTGCCATTGTAGTGACTCATCTCGGGCAGAGCGCAGGGGCTCGGAGCGAGACAGCGAGCGGCGCTCGGCAGGGACAGAGAGAGAGAGCGAGAGAGAGAAAGAGGGGGAGAGAGAGAGAGGGAGGGCGAAGCGAAGCGAGACGCGCGAGGCCGGTCCGTCCCGGAGCGGACACGGGGTGCAGGTCACTGCGGCGCGGAGCCACGTCCCTCTCAGCACTGCTCAGCCTGGAACCCCACGGGCACTGTCCCGCCGGCGCGATCAGGGCTGCTGGACCGGCGCTCGCTGCCTTGTCCTAAGTCAAGTGTCCGTGTCGCCGGGAAACTCAGGCGGCGAGTTGGCCACAGGAAGTTTATTCTCAGGCTCCTTTTCTAAAAGGAGGAAACAGAAGTTTCTCCCAACCGGCAGCTTTTCTTTTTCTCCTTTTTGGCGCCCTGTGAGATTGGGAAGAGAGTCCCCCAGAGCTGCCAAGCGACACCCGCTGGGTTCCTAGCCTTTTTGCGTTGCCCATTTTTCTTCAGCCCGTGGGTCCCGGCGGAGCTCCGGCTGCGCGCGGGGGCGGAAGGGCGAGCTCAGGGGAGGGACCAAGGGACGCGCCGACTTTTTAGAGGGAGGGACCCGGTGGACAACCGGTTCCGCGGAGCTTGCAGAACAGACACGAAGTGCGGTGCGCGGCGATCGGGGGATCACTTCCCGAGTGTCGCCGCCTCCCTGTCTGCCTCGGTTGGGGGACAGCCCCGGAGCGAAGAGCCCAGTCCGCCGCGGGGCCAGTGGACCGGCGAGCGCGCAGCAGACTGTGCGCGGCCGCGGCGAGGGCGGGGAAGAAAACCACCCTGTTTCCTCACCGGCCCCCACCGCGGATCATGTACCAGGATTATCCCGGGAACTTTGACACCTCGTCCCGGGGCAGCAGCGGCTCTCCTGCGCACGCCGAGTCCTACTCCAGTGGTGGCGGCGGTCAGCAGGTAGGCGAGGGCCCGGGTGCACCTGGCGGCGCGGGCAGACTTTTCTCTCCCACTGCCTCCACCCCCAACCTTCGTCTTTACCCTTTCTTGGCTGGGCTTGAAAAATACTTAGGGGCTTCCGTTGTTAAGTTGTGGGGTTTTGTTCTGCCCCACCCACCCCACCACTTTTTATTTTAAACAAGGGGAGAGTGGGCTTGAAGAGTCAATAACATCCCCCTCGCCCCCCCCCCCCACCCGGCTCCTCTTCATTTTTCAGAAAAGCTTCTGGAATTGCAGGTCCCCTCTTGGAAGCCTGTTGCCTCCTTCCGAGCGCTCTCCCCTCCCTTCCATCCTTCCCCTTTCTCTGTGGTGGATAGGCTAGGAAATCTTTGCACCCCAAAAGCTCCTCCCAATTGTCGAAGACCCTACATCGAAGGCCTTTTAGCCCTTCTTCTGTTTTCTTTCAGTCTTAGCTATTTTCTGAAAAGGGTTGGGAACTCAGAAATATGGTTGGGCTCCTTCAAATGATCCGGAGGGAGGGCTAGGGTTGCCTCTGGGAATCAGGTGCGAAGGTCAGGAAGGAAGAAGCTGGCTTTGATTGGCTCTTGACACCTCTTGTGCCCCCCCAGCTTCCGGTGAGGGTTGTACTGTCCGGAGAGCAGAACCTTGAGGGGCTTGGGGGGTACCTGGGGCAAAGAAATTGGCAGAGAGAAGCGGGAGAAAGAGACATCCCTTGGTTTCAGAAGTAGAAAAACAACTTTCTAAAGCAGGCAGACTGGTTTCCGTTGGAGGGATTGTGCCTGTGATCTGCGTGTCTATAGGTACCAAACAGGCACTGGTGGGGTGGTGGTGCTGGCGCGGTCCCTGACTTGTGTAGCGGCACACACACGCTGTCTTGTGAGAGAACTGCGCGAACTCACAAGGTCCTCTGCCACCTGAAGCCCACCGGAGTTGCTAGCCAAGTTGGCGGCAGTGTGAGTTACTCTCATAAAGCCATGGCTATGGCCTTGGCTTTGGCCTCCAGCAGTCAACCCGATGGGGGGGTGTGTGGCGGGCACTTCCATGAAGAGATGGACTGAGCTGGGAAATATAATAAAAACATGTCTTTCTTTGTAATCTGAAAAAGAGGGGCACCTCTCTTAAAGTAGTGTCCCATGTCTGGGGAGTCCCTCCAAATGGCTTTTCTTTGTATTCTCTCTAACCCCTCCATACCTGCTAAGCACCCACTGTAGAGAGTCTAGTCTGCGCAAGGAGGGGGGCAGTCAATGGACCCTTACTGTCGAAGTAATGAGTTTTAAATCTTATCTGAAAAGTCATTGATTATGTTTGCATCCCAGCCCAGGGGTGATTTGTGTTGAACCCAAACGTCATTCACCAATGGATCAGAGTCATTTATACCTGTCCCCCCACTTTCCAATTCAATAACCCCACCCCACCTCCCTCTCCCTCACCAGTCAATATGGAATCTTTGCACTTCGTCTGTTTATTTCACTAAATGAGATTGAGACGGTTACCACTGACACAGTGCGATCTCCCTACCTGGCGCTTCCCTCAGCCTCCAGGGCCTGGATGGGAAGTCTGACCTGACATCAGTGCCCCAGCTGAATATCTGTGTCACTAGGGCTTTGAGCCCAGGATATGAGCAGAGGCAATTCCTTGTTTTGGAAGCAAATCAGACAGGAAACCAAAGCTCGGTCGAAGGAAGAGAGCTCCGTCCAGCAGTGTGTAATGGGGCCTCATTACCGAAGCAAAAAGCAGCTGTTGGCTAATTCCTAGCATGCTGTAACACATGCGGATTTTGCAATTAGCAACAACCAATGCATGGGATTCTCAGGTTCCTGTGCCCATTCTGCTCAGTAGCATGAACAAGAAGTCCCTCAACCCAGAGGGATTGGCAAGGTGACGCCACTTTGGCCAAGTTTCACCGTGGCACTCCTTGCTGATGTGGTGGGTGGGAGATGAGGAGCAGAGGAGGAGTGGTTTTCCCTCCCTGTTCTGGCTTTCTACAAAAAAAACGACTCTGTGGTCCCAATGATAGGCCTCAGCTTTTTTTACTTTCCAAGTCTGTGCTAGGACCCCACCCCGTTCTGGGCTCAAGGTAACTTTATTACATACCAGATAAAGTCTGTAATCACCTATTCTCTCAACCACCTTCATAGGGAAATTTTCCGACAGTTAGTGACCGAGCCTTCCTCCTTTATGGCATTATGATCGACCAATCATTGTGAGATGTTCCTGGGTTTCCCTTGAGCAAGTGGATATGATTTTTTCCCCATGGTCTCCTTGTTTGTGGGTTTCTCTATCCCCCATAAACGTGCTGTTTAACCAGTCCCAAATGTCCCCCCTCTGCCTAGCTGCATAATGCCTGGCCTTAGCACTGAGTTCCACTGACTTGTGGGGTGGGAGGCAGGTATAGCTCTTTGTTAAAACCTCTGCTTGTGTACATGGCAGGAGCTGGAAACATGTAAAATAGTTCCTGTTGCAACTATAATCTCAATCTCAAAGGTTAATCACTGGCAGTTTAATTTTCTTGGGGATAGTTGTATACACCTTCCCCTCCTGGAGATGGCTTTGTTGTTGTTTTCTTTCTCCTGGCTTTCCTGGGATAACACCTTCAGATATATGCCTTGCCTTGCTCCTTGGCTGTTACGGTTTCATGGCCCTGGCATTACGCAATCCAGCCAGTTACACAAACAGAGGTTATTTCATAACTTGTTTTCATCAGCCAGGCCCCCTTTACATGAGAAAAACAAAAACAAGACACAGAACTTTTCCAGGACTGCTGTTTCTAGATGGCTTGTGAGAGGAAGTCCATGATATTTCTTTTAGGAATCAAGGAACATCAGACCTGCTTTTTTTGTTCCCCTCTGCCACATTCTTCCAACAGGACACACACACACACACACGCACATAGACACACGGACACACACACACACCTCCCCAGAGTGAACTTTGCCAACTGTACCAGGCTGGGACATTCCTTGCATCAAACAACTTTTACCAGAAATGACTGTGATTGCCCAAGTCGGTCTCAACCATACCTCTCTAATGCCCCCTACAGGACATTTTTGGAAGTGCGGTCCTGGGAATGTATTTTTCCAGTCTCAGGGTGTGAAACTTGGTTAGTTTTCCAAATTCTTAGAATTTTTCATTTTCTTAAGGCAAATAAGTGCCATGTATTTAGCTATAGCTAACTATAAACAGCTTGAATTAAAAGTGAAGTGTTTTTTAAGAAAAAGATACTTTGTTGTTTTTTAAAATGTAGCCTGGTTGGGAAATGGGTTCACTAGGGTGCCCCTCCACAGTGTTATTTTCTCGAAGCATTTGTGTGGGTTCACACTGGGAGAGTGGGAGATGCAAATTAAAGGGTCTTCTGCTTTTTCTCTTTTTTGCTTTTTTGTTTTTCCTGGATCTTACAGATGTAGATTAGGATCAAGCTGAGAGTTATCCCAGGAATGTATCAATCTGTCCCGTCTTCCGTCGATTCTTGCTGGTGGACATGTGCTTTGCTTTTTCATCACCTTCGGGGTGAGATAGCAGCCATGAACTGCCGGAGAGTGGCGGTTGAATTTTCCTTCCCAAAACCCAGAGCGCATTTCCATTATTGCACTTCTGCCTGTCTTAGTATTCAAGGTGAATATAAAATTTGAGCTCTTGGCAGTTTGTGTGTGTGTCTTACTGCAAACACACAGAGCTACCCATCGAAGTCACTCCGCACTGCTGTCTGCTCCATCCTTGCTGCTCATGGGGGCCGTGTGCTTCTTGTTTTTAGTGTATTTAGACAATTCTTCCTGCTAACTCACCTTTCCTCGAAAGGTGAATTTGATATTTGAAAATTACCAAAAGGTCTTTGGAATTAAGTCTTAGTATAAAATCTGAGTGGGCAGACTGGTCCGGCATAGAGCGAGACCCCAAGTCGTGTTGGTCTCAATCTTCCACGTCGCCAAGATTGTTCCTTGCTGACACAGCATCTCTGCTATCGACGCCTTGAACACCTTTTCTTTGTTAGATAGAAATAAAGATACTGATTTTGAGAATGAAGGAAGCCAACTTACTGGTTTGTGTGTTGAAAGGAAAAAAATAGTTTCACTGCTGAATAGATAAATTGCACCTCTCTCACAGGCTGATCTCTGAATTCAAGGCCAGCCTGAGACCAACGCTGGTCCTATTGGCTGCAGAGGGTAGAGGATCAATGATATTAGGAAAAGGTTCCTGAGTGAATCCTCCAGTGTTCAGGTGTGGGGCTCTTACCAGAAAGAGCAAAGGATTCAGGACATCTAGAAGTAGATCCACAGCCACCTCTGCCCGTCTTTTCTCTCTGTTCCTTGCTTTCCTTCACTGTGGACATGAAATACCACAGGCTGGACTGTTTCTCTCAAGTGGAGCTGATGAAGAGACTGGTGGGGTAACCTGCGATACATTTGTATAGTGGAAAAGTTTGGAAATTGTGAGTTATTGGCAGCCATTTCCATCGTGACATACATGGCATTTCCTCAGAGAAGAAAGGTCAGAGGTCAAGGTGATGGCCAGTGTAGATGGTGGTACTATAGGCTTCAGAAGGCACCCCATGTTCAGTGAACATAACACTTGCCTGATGTTGGTGCTGGGCCTCATTAGGTTGATATGAATAGTGTGACTAGAACATTCGGCATTTCCCTTTCTCTCTCCAAAGCTAGTCTTCTGGGGTTTGGTGATTTCCTCTTCCTATGTTGAGGATGTAGAAAAGGAGAAAGGCCAGTTCCATCCTAGATGAAAGTCTGCCTTCCGGATGGAGCAGGTCACAGGGTCCCTAGGTTCATGTCTTGCATGACTGGGGTACCGATGAGGATCAATACGAGAAGGACTGGCCAGGAACTCCAAGCTTGACTTCCATCTAAACACCATGTCTGCCTAGCTCAGGACTCAGGGAGGGGCTCCATCTACACCTTTGGGGAGGGTGTTCAAAGCTCTTGTTCCGTATGACTCTTCTGAACCCAAGGTCCTGTTGCTGAGCCCCAGAAGACTATTCTCCAAGTTGGCAGCGGCAGGGCTGTGACAGTTCTCTGATTGACTTAACACGTATGCACTGAGCATCCCATTGCTCCCTAAGCACGGAACGCTGCTGGGTGACACAGAAGTCCCCAGTGCCTAAAGATTACGACAAAGCTTGTAAGGATTTGCACGTTTGCGCAGGGTCTGGAGATCCACGCCGTGGAGTGCGGTCCGTCCCCTTGGCTCCCTGGCTTAGAGGGGTATCTCTGTCTGTTTTTGTTGTTTGTTTGTCGCTTACCTCTTTCCTCTCTTTTGTTTCCCTCCAACCTGAGCCTAGGAGATCAAACTGTGTCTGTAAGTGACATTGCATGAAGCTCAGGAGTGCCAGCTTGCTCATGTTCTCTTTGGATGCTCCCCTGCTCCAGTGGTGGAGCAGAGCTGTGACACAGACGCTATGACCCAGAAAGCTTCCAAGTGGTTGCTGTCTGGCTCCTTAGAGCAGATCTTGCCAGATTCAGCTCTAGGTCTACGGGGGCTGTTTGCCCTTTTATAGGCATCCATCCACAAGTTGACAGGGAGACACATTTTTTTTTAAGTACTTGGGTGCTCTGTCAGGCTGGAATGCCATATAGCCAGCCAGCATCTTCCATCAGTCCTATCCCCAAAGGAAGAACTTTCCAGGAACTTACAGAGCCCCAAGAGAACTTGGTCTCTGGTTACATCTTCCACCCATCCCATCGCTACCAGTCTGTACCTGGCCACTCTCACAGCGTTGCCCTGATTCCTATGGCTGGAAAGCTGTCTGGTTTCTTTCTCTTCAGTGTGAACTCCTTCACTGGGAGCCATGACTCCATGCCCCCTTTAAGGACATTTGGGTCATTCTTGGTCTATTGGCAGAAGAGAGTATGGGGCTGAATTCTGAGACCACAGACTTCTAGCCTCATCCCCCCCCCCTTCTTACCCAGTGTCACTTTCTGAATAACATGTTTGGAGTCGAGACAAAAACATCTGCCAGAGCTAATTGAAACTTTTGTGTGTCTCTCCAAGAGGCTCCTTTGGAGACAAAAGCCTTCTTTATCAGGCCTCCGTCCCCTCTGGGGACAGGACATTGTTTTCCTTGCAGTTTGGAGCCAGTGTGTTATCCATATGGCTTTACCTCTGTCTGAAACAAGGTGTACATGGGATTCAGAGGCAGTCATTACCTCCTGCCTTGTTTTTATTGCTGCCTTGTTTTGTCTAGACCAAGCCATCGCTGCAAGGAATCTGGCTAGAGTCTGCCGGGAAGCTGTGTGTGTGAACTAGAGGGCCCAAGAAGGGCCGGGCCGGGTGGCACCTGCCCATCCCTGAGGAATCTCAGTCTTCCAGCTGGCTTTGGGTTTTCTGCTTCCTTCTCCAAGTCTAAAACGGGCCTGTTGTTTTTCTTTGGAATGAGCATGTTTCTTAGATAATTTCCTGAAAAGAACTGACAGCTGCCCCCAAGGAGGTGGTCACATTAGGCCCTTACACTGGGTGCTTCAGGTTTGCTTCTGTCTGAGGACCTGTTTTGCGGGGAGAGAAATGGAATACAAAATTTGGGTGCTTCCAAAAGTAGAAGCTGGCAAGTCTCCCAAGAGCTAGCCTGTGCAGTGTACACAGACCTGCATTATGAGGGTGACGTGATACTGACGATGGTGGCGGCGATGGTGATGGTTTGTAGTGCCTTCCATTTGTTTGGGGCAATGTTTTTCTGCCCTGGTTGCATATTATAATAAAATCTCCTTGGAGTTTGAAAAAGAACCTGTAATAGAACTCCACCCCTGACCAATTATTTTCGACTCTAATGATGATGCTCCTATGGTGGTGATTTTTACAAGCTCCTTGGAATATTCTTAGGCAGGGCTGAGAACCCCTTGTGTGCTTTGCAGCCTGTGATTACAGTCGCTGTGACTTATATCCTGGTAACAATGCAGGAAGTTCAGAATCAATATGTTCTCTTTTGTCCCACGATTGGGTCCTTAGGGATGGGCTCAGAGCAGAGCTGTTTAAACCAGGCCTCAAACCTGGACCTCAGGACTCCAAGCAGTCTCTATGCCTCCCCCAGTAGCCCAGAGAAAATTCACTGTCTGAACCTCAGTGCTCCCGCAAATACTTAGCCATGCCCACTGTTAGCTCCAGACACACACTTTCTCCATTTCAAGACATTCTAACCTGCTTTACACACACCTGATTCACATGAAATACCCCCCCCCCGTAGTACTAGGGACTAAACCAAGGGCCTGTGCTTGCTGGATAAATACTCTAGTCCTTTTTCTGTTTTGGGACAGGGTCTCACTAAGGTGCCCAGACTGGCCATGAATTCATTTTGTAGCTCAGGCTTGCCTTAGATATTACTTATTTGTGGGGTGGGGGTTAGTTTTTCGAGACGGGGTTTCTCTGTGCAGCCCTGGTCATCCTGGAACTCGCTCTGTAGAGCAGGCTGGCCTCAAACTCAGAGATCTGTCTTCCTCAGCCTCCCAAGTCCTGGAGATACACTCATGCACCACTGCCCCGCTGGCCTTGGATCTTTTGTTTGTTTTGTTTTGTTTTTCTGCTTCAACTTTCTTGAATAGCTGGCATTTAGAATCTCGAACCACCAATCCTGGCATACCTGTTTCTCTTCAGTCAACTCCTGGTTCAAAACCAAAACCAACCCTACTTCCCTTTGCCTTCAGTGGTATAACTCTGAAACTGGCTAGATTGTCAGCCATTGTCCTGAGCCACCTCCCTGATAAAATCCCACAATCCATTCAAGCGCTGGCGCAATCTGGGAAGTGAGGCAGTCGCATTCTACCACAGGGGCCTGGAGTCTGCTGGGTGGCAGGATGGCAGGTGGGGAAGGGTCTGTCAGCTCGGCAGGTGCAGTGCGGGTCTGTAGGCTTCAGTTTCTTTTTGCCCCTGTGATGTTATCAGCAGGGGTAAAGACAACAGAGGTGGCCATTTGTTGCTTTGACTAGACCAGTTGGGGGCTCCTCTAGTGCCTGGGCAAATGATAGCAGGGTTTCCTTTTGGGTGGAACCAGTCTGTTAGACTTCCTTGGTGAGAGGCAGGGCCTGAAGGGACCCTTGGTACTGGGTAGACTCCAGCACTCAGGGCTGGCGTTTGAGGAAGAAAGAAGGCTAGAGAAATATGTGTGGTGGAGGCACCTCAACAACCAAGATAGTTCAACAAATCTCCGTCGTCCCGAGCTGGCTTTGAACTCTGACCCTACTGCTCAGCAACAGAAGGGCCTTAAATAAGTGGCTTGGAGTCTCTCGGCCTGTTTCTGCCTCTGAGATGAAGATAGTATAGTACTTACCTCGGAGGGAGAATTAATCAGGTAATCTAGGCAAGACGTTATTAACATGGTGTTGTGCGTTGTGTAAGTGCTAGCTATTATGACTGGCATCATTTTTCCCAGGAGATATTCTTGTGAACGCAGATCATCCGAGGGTGGGCTTTTGACCGGGTTCATAGAGAGCCTTCTCCTGAAATGCTGGAAACGGGAGGGGCTTCCCCTTTGGCCTCTCTTACTTTTCAGGCGCTGTCCTGGAGAAGGCTCAAGGCCAGCTGTAGCCATTCTGGCGGAAGGGAAGATGTTCTAGAGAGACACTTGTGCCCCTCCCTTTGGCCATCAGACCATTGAAACAATGGTCACCAAGAAACTGGATTTGTGTTGACTCCCAGGAAGGGTCTCTACACAGAATGACACCTGTCAGAACATCGCACAGAACACATCTTGACTGAGGCTGCGTGCCTCTTGCCCTCCATTTAAACTTCAATCTTGTGTCCTGACTCTTTAGACAGGTTGGGGAGTCATTGGGCCCCTGTGTACCTTCTCTTAATATGGTCACATTGACTAAATCTCCCTTTTCTGTTTTCCTCTATTACTGTTTAATTGGACTACTGGTGATGGGTGTGGAGCCTGGTTAGTTAGGGCTATGGGGCCCAGGCTCTGACCCTAACAGTAATGTGGTAGCTGAGGGGCCTGATCTATTGTGCTTTGATGTTTCAACTTGTTGGGTTTGAAATAGACCGTTTCCCGCAGCTCACAGAGCTCTGGAACATGATCCTGACATAAATGAAGGACAATGGGAAACCTCTCTGACCTGGCAGCACCAACGTTTTCCTGCAGACACGTCTGTGAGCCCAGGTAGATAGATATGTCGATGGTAGTGATAGACACAGTGCATCTGCCCCGAGCAAGATGCCAGTGAAGGCAAAGGAGCAGGGTTGAAGACAGCAAGAGGAATTCTGGTTACAAAGTCAGACCCATGGGCTTCAATCCCACCCCCTGATAATCGACTCTCTAATAAACAGCTGAAGATTCAGCCTTCTCGACTTGACCTTGAAATTATGGGCATATAGGCTCATCATGAACGTCGTTGGAAAGTGACAAAACGCAGACACAATATACTTGTAGTGATCTCTCTTGATCTAGTGGTGTGTACATCTCTAAGAAATGTGTCCTGAGCCAGTACCCTGGGGAATAATTGGTAGGTGACTCAGAGGCCCCAGGAGGCCAAGGTGAAACATCCTGCAGGTAGCCTGGAGTGGCTCAGCCTCACGTGTGTCCTGGAAGTCACTTGGGATGTGGCTGCATCCTCCCGGAGCCCCTGCGAATGGAGTCTTCAGGACTCCAGGCAGGGAACAGGTCTGACACATAGGTCAGGGATGGGTAAGATCAGCTTGATTTTTGTCTATGTGGGACTTGTCCAGGGAAGCCCTCCTGGGTTCTGACCTCGCCATCAAGCCTTAACCCCGAAGTCTGTAGGTTTTGCCCTTGGCTCTGGCCCAGCTCAGCCCTGTTCTGTTGTCTCTCGGCTCAGTGTCATGTCTTTCTCCTTGTTTCAGAAGTTCCGGGTAGATATGCCTGGCTCGGGCAGCGCCTTCATCCCCACCATCAACGCCATCACCACCAGCCAGGACCTGCAGTGGATGGTCCAGCCCACAGTGATTACCTCCATGTCCAACCCTTATCCACGCTCACACCCCTACAGCCCCCTGCCAGGCCTGGCTTCAGTCCCTGGGCACATGGCTCTCCCCAGACCTGGCGTGATCAAGACCATTGGTACCACCGTGGGCCGCAGAAGGAGAGATGAGCAGGTATGCCCCTAGCTAGCGGAGAAGAACCGAGTTGGTAGCTGGTGGAGGGAGGGCCTCGCGAACACTCCCTCGCTGGTGCTTGCGTGAGTTCTTGAGTTGGGGAACACCTAGTAAGTATAAACTATCAGTGAATGTGAGCTGTCATGGCCTCCTACAGCAGTGCCCTGCCCTGGGCCTGAGTGTGAGCCATTAGGTGAGTGCCATAGGACAGGGCTGTGAGCACCCTTGTGACTGTGTTCTTCCTCAGTGTCTCAGACCTTTAGATCAAAGCTGCAGTCCTCTCTGGTTCCTGGAATGTGTGTTCTGGAAGTGTTGTGACCTGGGCCTGAGTGATCTGTTCAGCTATGGGGGGGGGGAGATAGAAGTCACACATCAGGCTCCGCTTGTTTTTCCTCCTCCAGAGGCTCAGCTTTGAGAAGGAACTGACTTGGAAGGAAGGATGCAGGCCTTCAAAGATCTCATCTGTCTCCCATCTCAGTGCCCCTCCCACAAGGCCGTGCCACTGTGAACCTAGAGAAGGGAGCCCTTCAGCAGTGTGTTTTCCTTTTCAAATGAAATGTGAATCTGATAAAGCCTTCTTGTTAACCGTGGGTGCCTTTACTCCAGCTCCTGCCTGTTTCTACTCCAGGATCTCCAGGGTCCCCATGGTCCACCATATCCTAGTACCTTTAACAGGGCATAGTGATGGATCCAGAGCCAGTAGTCCCAAGAGTGCCTTGAGTTACAGGGCTCCCACTCTAAGGACCTAGAAGCTTCCTCAGGAACTGTGTTCATCTGAAGACAAAGGACTTCATGACCAATAGATGTTAACATTGGGGCCACGGTACAGAGCCCTTGGGGGGCTATGTATAGTAGACACTGAGGTACAGTTGCATGCGTGTGGGAAGCTAGTGGCCCCTTCTGGGGGCTTCCCGTAGTCACAGGTTGCAGGTATTGTAGTAGTGACCACACTGTTCTTTGTAATTGAGCTCCCCATGCTGTATCCATGCTGCAAAGCTTCATCGCATTGATGTGCCAGATTGTTCCAGGATATAAATATAAAAATATAATATATAATACATGTAACTATTATAAATGTAAAAACAATGCTGAGTGGCAGCCAGGCTTCTGTGGGCTGGCATTGCAGCACGGTGTGTCTCATGTTTTTTGTCTACTGGGCCTACTTCACACTGCATTCAGAAGTTTACACCCAGGAGGGACTTGAGGAGGGTGCCTCCGAATTTGCCCCCTGAACCTAGCTCGTAAATGAGATCTAGAAGGAAGGCCCTGCCTAGAGACTGGGATCTACCACCTTGACCTTCAGTTGGGTGTTTTTGCCACACCACCTCTGTGTGCTTCAAGATCAACTGTCTGGAGACATCCTTCCTCTTGTGCTAGGGAGGGAGAGAGCCGATCACTCAGTCAGGAGCTCAGAGGACTGCTAACCACATCACACTGTTTTCTGTGGCAGCCACATGGTAGAACCTTGGCTCTTGGGGTTCCTGGCTCTAGTGCTTTCTCTGTGGCTTATTTCCACCCCCTCCTCCCTCTCTACCCCAAGGCTTGTCCCAGGAGTCAGCTTGGCCTCATGGCCTCCTCCAGAGCCTGCCCAGAAGGCTCCTCTGAGCCCAGGGTGGGGACTGAGGAGAAGGGAGGGGAGGGTGTGTGTGGCTTGTGGGTGGGTCCCTGGTGATGTTAACAACACTCAAGCAGTAACCACGTTGATCTCACCACCCCAGAACATTTCCTATGGCGACAGTACCCACAGTTGCCCCACACCTTCCCAGACAGGGAGAGACTTCTAAGGCTAAAAGTTACCTTGGTAGGAGGAAGGCCTGCTTCAAACCTAGCCTAGGTTTTTTTTTCTCCCTCAGCAGTAAAGGGGGGAGGGGATGGTGCTCCTTCAGTGGAGTCCAGGGGCCTGTGAAGAAACCTCAACCCAGGACTGCCACAAGACAGTAACTAACTTTGTAAGACTTGGACCCAAGACAGGTTTGGGAGTAGGTCTTGGCTGAGTGGCTTTGTGACCTCCGGTAGGGTCATCTCTGTGTGGCTGGAATAGACTTACCCACTTTGATGCCTTTCTTGACTTCTCAGGACTTTGCAGCCATGGACTGTCAGGGTGGGAGGGAGCTTCCTGGGGTCCTGACCTGGGCCCAGCTACCACAGATGACTTTGTTCCTCATGGTATGGTCTGTAGTTAAGTAGCGTCTCTCTCTGGGGTAGCTTCAGCTTTTCCCCCAGGTGTCCCTTAAAGGCAGGACTCAGGTCCTGTCATGCTTAGACTCTTTGAAGACCCTAGCAAAGCATAGGCACATAGTAGGCATGCATCTGTCCCTGTGCTGTGCTTTGGCCCGTGGCCCTCTCCTTGGCAGTGTGTGTGAACAGAGTTAAGAGTCTCTGGCTGGTTCGCCAAAAGGAGCTAATTTCTGGTCTCGTTGCAGGGGTTTTTACTTTAGTTCACAGCCCCAACTCTCATAATAATAGACAGCCACTGTCAAATAAGTGGAAAGACTGATGGGTGGGACTTTTATGTCTAGGCTGTTTTTTCCCTTGCCCAGTCTAGCACTGGGGCAGGCTCCCAAGGAGTCCTCAGGGGGCTCTCCCTCAAATTGGCAGAGGATTGGGAATAGAGTGGTACCTATGCCCCTCCCCCAATTAATGACAGTGTATCGGTACAAACCCCCATGGGTAGGTCTCACCTGTGTGGAGACTCTACATAATCAAAGGTGGGTGGTGAGGCTCTTAGAGCAGGGAGTGATGGGGATAATTAGCTAGGCTTTGGAGGAAGCAGCCAAAGCAGGTGGGGCCAGGCCTAGCTTGCTGGAGGGGACTCTTCCTTAGTTCAGGCTTCGAATCAGAGCTGACAGACTAATCCTGCCCTGGTACAGGGCCCCTGAGTTCCTTACCTTCTCTTGTTCTGCTGTCCCTTTGAACGTGCAACATCAACTTCCAAGGCAGATCCACCAATAAGCCCCCTCCAGGCAGCCACACAGTCAACCTCATGCCCTGGGCTCTCTGAGCCTGCCTACATATCTCTTTCCTCCTCGATTCTCAAAGGACAGGTTGTAGTTCTTACAATACGGCTTTTTAAAACTGCTGCGAACCCTCCCCACCATTCTGATTGTGACTCTTCACCTTGGCCTCTCTAGCTGTCTCCTGAAGAAGAGGAGAAGCGTCGAATCCGGAGGGAGAGGAACAAACTGGCTGCAGCCAAGTGTCGGAACCGTCGCCGGGAGCTGACAGAAAAGCTGCAAGCGGTGAGGAGCTGTGTGTGGCGCGGGGTTGCCCTGGGTGGACTGTGGGCTGCAGGGCTCCTGCCCTTCCAGTCCTGTGTCATCCTGACGACTCAGGAGAGACAGAACACTCTTTCTTTTGAGCACATGGGTCAACATTAACGCTAAATGAGGGGTGGAAGTCAGGAGAATGGACAAATGAATGTATGTGAATCGGCCTTTGCCGTCTGTGTGGGTCTGGAGAGAGGCAGGACCACCTTTCTGGGCCAGTATGTTTTCTCACTCAGCACTTGAGTGAACTCTGTCCTCAGACCCCCTGGGGCTTTGGGGTAAGGGCCGACAGACAGTTCCAGTGAGCTAGGGCACGTGCACATCAATAGTGGCCTCTCCATGGTTCCTTCTCAGGGTTCCAGTTGCCCCCATGCCCAAGGCCAGCATAGGTGGCCCAGCCTGGCTGACGCACCCTGGTTGGCTTGAGTGGGGTGGGAGCAAGCATCCTCATGCAGACAGGTCACATGTCAGTTTAATTATATTTCTTTGGAGCTTTCGCCTTTCCTTCATTGGCAGGGATGTTTCCCACCTCTACGGCGAGCCGAGAGCTTCATTCTGTCCTTGTGAGTCACTCTCCTATGCTCCCTAATTGCCCAGACCCAGGGGACCTATGGTCCTGCCCCTCCCTCTTCTAAGCTTGGCCTGACCAATGTCCTGTAACTTCCTTCCGTGTCTGGCTCTAAAGGAAGGACTGAACATCTGGTAGAGGAGCTCCCAAGCCAGTGCTGACTCCCTGGGACACAATGCTCTCAGAGAGTGCAGATGAACCGAGAGTTTGTCCTAGGTCCTCATATGGTGACTCACTAGTAGTGAGATTTAGAATCTATTTAATCCTTCCAGGTACAATGTATCTGCTTTAAACGGTTTCCTTTGGGCACATTCACTAGAATATATACTTGGCGAAAGCCACAATGCCTGTACTCGTGGCTTGTGGGGGTGTCAGAGTGGGATTGGGAGTAGACATTTTCCTTCCCAGACGAGGCAGACCAGGGAATGATCAGCCCACCACAGGAAGTGCCCTCAACAGATCCTTCCACTGCTAGCCATTCTCTCCTATTCAAGGAGCCATGCCTTCCCGTGACTCCCTGAGGGCATCCCTCACCACCTGCCCAGAGTAGGACTCCTCTGAGGCCTCCCTACTTTCCTCCCCTCTTCCCAGAAGTCTCACACCCTGCTTCTCTGCCTCCCCCACGTCCTGACCCAGCTACCCAGGCCCCTGAGCCACATCCTCCACAGGAAGCCTCTGACGTTCGTCAGACCCTTGAGACAGATGGAAACTTCTTGTTTTCGCTCCGGAATATACCGCGCTGTGCTTAATGGAGCTCTTGCCCGGATCTTTTCATTTGTGAATGGGAATCTGTGGGAGAGAAAAAGTGGGAGGAGACTGGTGACGCAGGCCTCTCTGCTCCCCAGCCACTCCAGTCCATAGCTGTGTGTGTGTCTGGCTGTGTGCGAAGGAGGGAAGTGGAGGCTTACACAGGTCATCTTGGCATCCTCACGGCTCTTACCGGCTGTCAGGTGCCCCTCTAGTGGGCACTCAGTGGAACTAAATGTGTCCCTTGGTGTCTCTAGGGACGTGGGCTTCAGAACCTGGAGTAGGAAAGGGAGGGGTCCAGCAGGGATAGGGTGAGTGTGTATTGTGAGCCGTGTGCTTTTTGGTCCAGTACTGAGGGCGGAGGATTGCATATGAGAGTCCACTCTCAGGAAGCACCCAGCTCAGCATCTGTGTCTACCTTTGGGCTGAAATGGTAGAGGACGAGTGAGCAGAGTGCCCTCTACTCAATGAGTAACTCACTCTAACCTGTTTGGGGACCCAGAGGCAGCACTGGCATGCTAGCTAGCATGCAGACACGAGTCAGATGCACTGCGATTCAAATCTGGCCAACCCTCTCCACTAGCTCTATAACTTCTGGCAGATGAGCAAACGTCTCAGAGCCTCAGTTTCTTCATCTTCAAAATGGGTCGATGATAATGTCTGCTTTCAGAAACTCCTGGAGTGTTGAGTGCATAATTCAGTGGAGTAGTAAGTGCTCAATTACAGCGGCTCCAGAGGTTAGCTCGCCTGCCCCACAAGCCGACTTTCTTCCTTCAGAAATAAAAGGGACTGTGAGCCTCCATGTGACTCACACCCAGTTAACTCTCCAGCTAGGTGTGTGAGACACTTGTGGTAGGTCATCCAAGGACACCGTGGATCCCTCAGGTCAGCCTGTAGGCTCCTGTCCCTCACACCCTTCTCTCCCCTCACAGGAGACAGAGGAGCTGGAGGAGGAGAAGTCTGGTCTGCAGAAAGAGATTGCTGAGCTACAGAAAGAGAAGGAAAAGCTGGAGTTCATGTTGGTGGCCCACGGCCCCGTGTGCAAAATCAGCCCCGAGGAGCGCCGGTCGCCCCCGACCTCCGGGCTGCAGCCCATGCGTGGTGCGGGCGCCGTGGTGGTGAAGCAGGAGCCGCTCGAAGAGGACAGCCCCTCTTCCTCAGTGGTAGGGATGGACAAGACCCAGCGCTCTGTCATCAAGCCCATCAGCATTGCTGGGGGTGGTTTCTATGGGGAAGAACCTCTGCACACTCCCATCGTGGTGACCTCCACACCTGCCATCACTCCAGGCACATCAAACCTTGTCTTCACCTACCCCAGTGTCCTGGAACAGGAGTCACCTGCGTCACCCTCGGAGTCCTGCTCCAAGGCTCACCGCAGAAGCAGTAGCAGTGGGGACCAGTCCTCAGACTCCTTGAACTCCCCCACACTGCTGGCCCTGTAACCCTGTGCTCCTCTGGCCAGCTCTGGAAGAGTCATCATCATTGTCACCCTTCCCGGGGACCAGTACCTTTAAGCGCTCCAGGGTCATGAGGGCAATAGGGGGACCTTGGCTCTGGGGACCCAATGGGACTTAGTGGTGAGGCACTGGTTGATCTCTTAGAAGCCCTGGGGCCCCCTTCCCCCATTCATCTTGCAAGCAAATCCTCTTTCTTGAGAAGCCGAGGAGAACTTGGTTTGGTGGACTCGGACATCTCTCCTGCTTCTGAAGCACCTGGAGCTGGCCTGGATGGTTCCTGTCCCTTTGTTACGCTGTTGTCTCTGGAGTGATGGTGTCCTTTCCTGCCCCACCAAGCATGCTCAGTGCCTTTCGGTTTCCCCTCCTTCCCCCCCAGTATCAGTTCCATTCCCTCTGGGTTTTTATGAGATTTGCCATGACATTTCATCTGGGTGGTCTGGATATTAAAGCGCTTTTATTTCCGGAGCTGGGGGAGCAGGTGACTCTTCCACTGGGGCGGACATGTCCCGAAGGGGCAGTCAAAGTGCAATATTATTGAACCTTCCTCCCCACACACCCCAGCGCACTGCCGTCACAGACCACCAGCGGGCTCCCTGAGTTCTACAGGTGCTGGCTGTCACCACCGGGATACACCAAGGACCTTTCCTCCCCAGCCTTGGAGAGAGATGTCCGTCTCTTGGAGGATCGGCTTGGCCAGAAGACAGGGTGTAAGTGCGACAACCAGGACACAGGTTGGGTTTGCCAAACGCCTAATTACCAAGCCAGGATTAGTGCCAACAAAGCCACGTGGCTGTCCTAGTGAGCTTCCCTTACCTGACGTCTTGAGCAGAGCGTCTCCTGTAATTACTGCCTCGCCATTCTGC
This sequence comes from Ondatra zibethicus, assembly GCA_004026605.1. Classification (NCBI taxonomy): domain Eukaryota; kingdom Metazoa; phylum Chordata; class Mammalia; order Rodentia; family Cricetidae; genus Ondatra; species Ondatra zibethicus. The sequence goes on from PVIU01000799.1 coordinate 166,633, forward strand.
CCTGGACCCTTCTCTCCAGACCAAGGAGGTATCCCTTCCTCGGAACCACACACCACTCCGAAGCCCGGCTGGGTTCTGCCCTTCCCCAGCTCTCAGGGTGACGTCACCTATAGATATTGACCTCCCCCAATTTTGACCTAATGGTTTCTCTTCCAACCTCAGGTAGAGTAGCTGGGGTGATGTCTGGGGCTGTGGTTTTGTCTGCAGCAGCAGCCCGCCGGTCCCTAGCCTTTCCTGGCTGCTCTCCTATCAGCGAGGTGTGGGAATCCCCCCTCCCCTGCTCTCAGTGGTCTCTGCCATTGACGAATGAATGCTTTTCCTTTGATACTTCTGTGGCCCACTCCAGAGTGACCTCCTGACCTGGTAGGCCAGTTGGGAGTCACCGGTCTGAGCCCGTCTTGCTAGGGCTTGGGGTGTCTGCCGTTCCTAGCAAAGCTAGCATGTGTTCCTTCCCGCTGTAGAAGAGCTGTCCTGCTCATGGGTGTCCTAGCCTCCAGCACAGGCATACTCCCGCCCCTGCATCCCATCATTGTCTCCCTACTGCATGTTCACACAGGTATGGGAAGTGGAGTCCGGTCAGAACCGGTCTCTAGCGCCAATGCTCTGACCTAGTGTTTCCACTCTAAAGATCCTATCTAAAGCCATGTTACTTGAACCAAGCCCAGTAGTGAAAAACCTGAGTTTTGAGAGTGCAGGGACAACTTCACAGACCTTCACAGGCATAGGCCTTTCTCAACCCAAGTTCACATGTGCCGGCCATGATTTGATCCCATGACCTACTAACATGCATGCAGAATACACAGGATCTAGGAGCCATGTGGGAAGCCTGCACAGCCCAGCAGAACTGAAAGTGACAGGGCCAGGGGTTGGCTGGGTAGAGACGGAGATGAGAGAAGAAAGGATTTTTGTTCAGAGTAATTTCCAGATGCTCTTTCCCGTGTGTCCTGGCTCTAACTCTGCCATTCTGGTCTCCCAGAGCCTCTGAGAGGGGTGCTCCTGAGGGAGCTGAGCAGGTGGCTTCCTGACCTTAGACTCCTCCTAGAAACAGGAGATGGCCAGAGGAGTAGCAGGAGTTGGGTAAATACCCGGGGGTGACCTCAGTTGAGAAACATTTAATCATCTCAAGCCAAGTGGGAGCTCTCTCCCTCCTTGTGCCCATGGGTGTTTCTGAAACAAACCTGCTTTTATTCTCTTATTTCCCAAAGCCCCTTTCTGCTCCACACTCCATACCATGGATCTCAGCACTGGTCACAGGCCCCGTGACTTGGTGCCCCAGTTGGACACTCCTGAGACACACACACACACACACACACACACACACACACACACACACACACGAGTCTGGCTCACTCCAGATTTCAAGCTGTGTTGACATCAGTACCAGAAGGCACAGCCAACTAACCTGGGCCTCAGACCTCTGAGGCATTTTCCCTTCTGACCTTCTTGCTCCATCCTATAGACTTCATGGCTTCCAAAGACAGATTTCTGAGGGGAAAGCTGGATGTTCACATCCAGACTGTGGGTGGGACCTCAGTTGGCTTCCTTCTGGCTCGCTGTCAAGTCCCTTCCCATACATGTCACTCACACATCCACCTGTGCCCCATGTCAGGCGCCTGGCTTGCTGTCCTGCCTCCAGTTCAGGGAGCAGGAGTGGGGGAGGGGTGCTTTGTGCTCAGCCAAGGTGTCCCATCTCCCCATGTGTGTCCTCAGCTGACGTGAACTTGGGCTGGGCTGTGAGCAGCTCTGGGTTGGCATAGGGCAGGCACTCCTTAATCAGCTAGCATGAAACACAGTCCTCATGGCCACCCAGCCTCTGTGAGAACAGCGCTCCCACCAGCTAGCTATCCTGGCAGAGGAAAGAGAGTAGCCCCGGTGAGGGGAGCCAATAGCAAGCAACTGGTTTCCTGGGGGAGGATTTCCCGGATGCTGCTGTCCCAGGATGAGCTCGCCCATGGTGGCCAGTCATGGCAGCGGTTCAGAGCTAACAGTTGACCAGAGCTGGCCCTTCCTTGGGCTTGGGGGAGAGAGAACCCGAGTCTGATTCCCCTTGTCTCCGAGTGTGGAAGAGGGACAGGCTGTGTGAAGCATCCAGATTCGTTTCTCCCAATTTTCCCGAGAGAGCTAAAGTGTTCCTTGAGATGTCACCCTTTACCTTCCATGATGACTTCCTTCCCTGGGCAGATATTCATGTGGCCTCTTTAGGGAGGAAAGGAATGAGCACCCACTGCGGGCCAGGCACTAAGAGGCACTTTTATATTTATCCTCTTTTAAGATGGAACTAAGGGTTCGCTCCCTTCTAGAAGTCCCAAGTAATGGCTAAACAAAAACACTTGGAGATGAGAGGGCTTTCTTCAAAGACCTCAGGTGGGAGGGCCTTTAGTCTGGTGGCTCTCAGATACTCATCCCCCACCCACCCAGCAGCATCTGCCCACCCCAGGCTCCTCCCCCGTCAGGCTCCTCCCACCTGGCCTGTGCTCCTCAGGTGACTGAAGGGGCAACCTGAGTTCTCATAGAATTTGTGGACCAATAGGATACGTAGTGTGTCTGACTTTCTTCTTTAAACGTAAGTAAAGGGGTCTTGCCGCATTCTGCCTGAGTCACCTTGGCACCCATCTTCAAGCCAGCATCTCACTATTTATTGACTGGGGCGGGGCGCGCGTGTTTGTGTGTGTGTGTGCTTGCATTCGTATTCCCACACGTGTGAGCGTGTACTTGTATCCTCCTGCAGCTTTGTTGTTGTTGTTTTAAAAGAAGGAAAACAAGTGTCCCATTGCTAAGATGGTGTCTTCTCATGCTTCTAGTGTTTTGGCCTGACTACGCCTCACCAAATGTTGGTAATTTTCCATGCAGACAACATGTTCAGGAAGAGCTGGGTCAAATTTTCACAGAGGGTGTGGGAAGGGAAAGGGGAGAAGAAATTGACATTTATTTTATTATTTATTTTAAATGTTTACATCTTCTTTGTGTTGTTCTAAGCCTGAATAGAAACAGATAGCATTAAAGTACTCAGCCCCCCCCTCCTTTTTTCTAACTTAGGATAATGATGCTTTATTTTGTTTGTTTGTTTCTAAAGTGACTTGTGGACTTGTGCTGTATAAACTGTATTCCAAGGTTCTGTTTTTAAAGATTGATTGTCATTCCTCTGGGGACAGCGGCTACTAAGAAATCTTACTACATTGTACGAGAACACAATGAAAAGACCCTGGCCCTGTCTCTCAAAACTTAACTTTCTCTGTATGATTAAAAAAAATATTCCATTTATTTTACTTCGTGGTTACTTGATTTTGAGGGAGAAAATATTCAACTGTATAAAGACTAGGTATCAGGGTTCCTTTTGCAGTGGGAGGTGTATATATCGTATTTTGGTATATAGCGGAAACTCAAGCTCTGTGTATCTGTATTTGGGATATGTCGATGACGTGAAGTGAAGTCTGCTATTAGATCCTGGAGGCAAATGAGTTGTAAAAGGTTTTATGGCTCCGTGGGGAATTCTAATGACCTTTCTGGGCACCTTTTGTCCCCTATTTTTAAAGTAATGATAAAATGGCCCTATTGGAGGGCCTCTCTAGTCAAACTCTCCAGGCAGGACTGTATGCTCAAAAATCTTTGTATAGTTTTCAAAATTGAGGAGTATCCCTGCTCGGAAGCATCTCTGGTGGTGCGTGTTGTGTTGTTCCATTGCTGTACGTGACACAAGCCTACAGTATTTGCACTAAGAAAAGCTTGTCGGGAGAAGCTTGCTGCTATGGAGGAAAGAACCATATTAAAACTTATTTTCCCTTGGGGTTTATTTTTGTTTTGTGTTTTCGTTGTTGTTGTTAGCTTTCCCACTTTCCATTGAGTAGCATTTTGTAGAATAAAATGAATTAAGATCAAAGAGCCTTGGTGGTTGCTTTCCCCCATCTTCCCCATCTGTGCTGTCTGCCCTTTCCCTCTACTCTGTGCCTTGGGCCCCTCGTGGATGAAGATGGGGGAGGGGACTCACCTCACCCTTGGGCTGCAGGGAGGTACCTCCTGCCCCTTCCCATCTTTGCCTTTCTGCTCTTATCCCCACCCCCTCCCATCCTGTGTCAGGGCCCAGTTTTCAGCTGCCAACTCCTGCCAACATGTGATCCAGCAAAAGCTCAGGGTGTTTGTTGGAAGCTCAGAAAGCGTCAAAGGATCAATTAAATGCACTCAACAGTTGTCATGGTCAGACAGATTGAAGACAGGAAGGAGTCCTGAAAAACCACCAAGACACGCAACTGCTTGGTGTGTGGCCTCTCCAGATTTCTTTGGGAAGTCACAGGCTACCACGTGTGGAGTGCTCAGCAGTGACGTTGCAGCCTTGTTCTGTAGACTAGGAAACCCAAGTGACCAACGAACATCTTCCACTGTGCTCCCTCCTCTCCATCTCTGGTCCCAGAGGCAAAACCATCATTAATTATTGCCTGCAGTGCATGACAATGGGTTATTGACAATTTATTGGTAAAAACCAATCCTAAAAATGATGCCATTTGCCCTAGTGGGACTCAGGCAATCTCAGTATCTCACTCTTCGGAGGACCCAGGAGATCTGGACTGAGGGTCAGAGACACCCTGAAACCTATGCTTGCCTCTAGTACCTGATGGAGAAAGTCATGGAACCTCTCTCTGAGCCATAGTTTCCTTCCTGTAGAGGCAGAGGAGCAATGATGGTAGGGAAGGAATATCTACATAAGAGGAGGGTTTAGTTCCTCCACTTCTTTTACAGTGGGCCCATGGTGTAGAGGAACAAGGCTGCCTCAAAGTCTCACTAGTGGGCCTCATTGTGACCTCTTCTGCCTGGATGGACAGGGAAAGAAATCAGAGCGTGGGATGGTTCAGTGCTAGTTGGGTTTTCCTCATGGGGTAAATATGAAGGAAACAGCTGCCCAGAGTTCTGTAGGCTACAAGGGTGACACTATCCATGGAGAGGCATCGTGATGATGTTTCCAAGTTTGCCTCTCAGGCCTGGGTTCCTCCATACATTCTCCATCTTCTAGTAACATGTCACAATCCCCACCTCTTTACCCATATGGCAATTAGAGAGGTTGATGATTGACAGGCACTTATTAGATGGAGTCATATGCTTCTTTGTACAGCTATAAATGTTTTAACATCCAGACAGTCATTCAGGATCTTATTGGGAAAAAGAAAAAGAAAAAGAAAAGAAACCAACAACCAGGGTGGCCCCACTGGGTTCTCAAATCTAAGAGCATCTTTGAGGGGAGTTTTGGCGTTAACCATATGTAAGTCTACATTGAATTGGTCCAGACCACCTCCATAACTTGACTCTGTTATCCTGTTTCCAGCACAGATTTTTAACAAGATAGGTAGACTTACAAGGGGTTCAGCAGGATTATCCTCAGAAAGGATGCCTTGGCAAAGGGATCAAGAGACAATCCTTGTGCTGGAACTAGAGTTTCACTGGTAAATACAGCTCTGTTTTTAGGCTTTCTTTGTTAGGAAACTATCTCCTGGGGTTTCCAGCCCTTTGAGCCATGAGACCACATATATGAAGGCCTTTGAAAGGAAGTGCTAGAATCAGGAAGAAATCAAGTCATTAAATTCCACAGACTTTGGTTATAAAGTTGAGTGGTGCTTTTGATTACAGTACAGCCATTGGGCCCTGGGCTCAACTGCCATCGCTGAAGGGAAGGGTGTGTTTTTCCATAGGCTGTATGTGTTTAAAGGAGAGATAGGACACTTGTCTGTGGATAGCCCCATCCCTGCTGCTCATAGGGTCCCACTGGAACCCACATGGACCGATAGCCTCTCAGCTGTGCACACGGTACAAACTGTGGCTCTTGAATCTGCCCTTGCCTTTGCAGATAGCAGCTCATCACTCCTTGTGACATGATCCTTTGTCTCACCGGGAAGGGAGAGAATTGTCCGATAGTCATCTACTCAGCTTTCTTTGTAGCCAGACCTTCCTAGAGCCTTGAGAAATTGCTGTGGCTGCCTAGTAGGCAGGACCCCTTTCCTTCCTCTCCAGAAGGGCCCTGGTGGACAGAGGCTATAGCAAAGCTTAGCATAGTCTGTGAGTTCTTGTCTCTGGAAAATTCTACTCATCTGAAAGGGGAAAATGCTTCAGGCTCCATCGCTAGAACAAGAAGACCCTTAACCAAATCAAGCATCTTAAAAGTCCTTGTGGAAACCAGAGGAGGAAACCAAGCCTTGCTGGCTACCAATAGTGTTCACTCTGGGGGAAGATCATGAGGCCATGCTCTTGCACACTCAAGGCTTCCATCCCTTGCACAAGAGCAGAGTCCACATCATGGTGGGAACTGAAGATCCTGTGCACACCTGGACTAGCCCAGCCTTGTCTATTTGGAAGGTGTTATTAGGTGCTAAGGACTTTTTAATTAAGTTTCAATTCATTTAACATAAAACTACCCATTTCAAAGTGAACAGTTCCATGACATTTGTGTCCCCACACTACAGGGAAACCGCTGCCCTTATCTTGTTCCAAAACAGTCTCATCACCACGAAAGAAACCGGGTTCATTAAGCAGTCACCTCCCTTCCCCTGTCCCCGGCAACCCCCAGCCTGCTGTCTGTCTCTGTGGTTTATTTTTAGGTAACATTTCTGAGGATTCCAATAATTCCATTTTCCAAACTGGGGGGAAAAAACCAACCAGCATGTTGCAAATAAACTAAAATAACTATTGGTTTGTTATTTATAGACATAGCACCCTCCTTCCCTTGGCCTCATACCTTTCCATATGCCTTCACGTACACGGTCTCATTCAGCCCAGGAGACAAATGTTGCTGAAGGTGTTGGAAAATACCACCTCCGGGAGGAATTCCTTAGCCCTTACGCAGTGGCCTAACACACTGGCAAGCACAATCGCCACCTTCATCCAGTATACAAGGCAAGCATTCGTTTCTCAAATAAAGATGGAGCAAACCCGTAACCATGGTCGTTGTTCATTGAGGAGAACAGATACTTCTTCACGTAAACCTGAGAGGACCACGTTTGAAAAACTGGTGTGCCAGCAAGAGGGTACGCCTCCTGTTCTGTCAGCTGTAAGGGAGAAAAGGTTCACTTATTCACTCAAAGGTATGCTTGTGTCCTTACTAAGTGTCCCCCAAAATACCACAAAATGTACACTTTGAGACACTGCTGGGTAAGACACTACTTGTACACATTATATCTCTGTTTTGTAGTTAAGTGTTTCCACAGGAAAACTAGAAACGGCCCTCAAGGAAGTTCCAGTGGGACAGGGAACATGACCTGTGGCAGGTGGGGGAGGGTACAGAGGAAGGGACTGGGGCAAAGGTAAATGGGACAGTCCTGGGAGATGGAGCAGAGAGCAAGCGTGCCTAGCAGCCAGAAACAGCTGAGCAAAAGGTATGGATGGAGGAGAAAGGCCAGGGAGACTGAACGTCACCAGCATTTGCCGACGTAAGGGAGGATGGACGTCTAAGCTGTGACCTTGAAGACTTTGACTGGCAGGCGTCTGTCCTGTAGTGAGCATCTGTCTGTGTCACATGCACAGCCTTTGCACCAAGAAAATAGACTGGATCAGGGAGTCCTAATGTCCGCACCTCTGCCCGTGCCTTCATGGGGTAGGGGTACAAGAAATTACAAGTTCACTGAAAAAGAGAAGAGGCATAAGGTGCCATGGCTGCAGGTATCACTGGGGACTTTCCTAACTCTGGGCAAGGGGTGGGGTCACATCCCATAACCAGTGGTATTTAACCTGAAAACCCCAAAGTAAGTGGAAATTAGAGTTACTTTCTAGGTATTTGGCTTCGAAGGTGACAGCTAGTTAGGAGTGGGTGTGCTGACTAGGGTTTTTGTCAGTTTGACACAAACTAGAGTCACCTGAGAAGAGGGTGGGTGCCTCAATTAAAGGACTGCTCCTTCAGCCAGGCCCGCAGGCCTTCCCGGCTTCCTGGCATTTTCTTGATTTCCGATGGATGTGGGGGGGAGGGCCGAGCTTGCTGTGAGCGGTGCCACACCCGGCCAGGTAGTCGTAGGTTATCCGAAAGAACAACCTGAGCAAGTCCCGTAGAGAAAGCCAGTAAGATGCGTTCATCCGTGGTCTCTTTCTCAGTTCCTGCCTTTGCTTTCCTCGGTGCTGGGCTGTGAGATGGAAGTGGAAGCAAAAATAAACACTTTCCTCCCCTCGTTGCTTTGGGTCACGGCAATTATCGCAGTAACGGAAAGCAAGCTGGGCTGGGGAGCGAAACATCTGCAGTCATGCGCAGAAGACGAAGGAAGCCCGAACGCAGGACAGGAGGGAAAGGAGAGCAAGAGGGGGGAAGAGAGCCCGGCAACAGCCTCGAACTGTAGCCATGGAGTCCGGTGGCAATGTGTTCCTAGGGAGGCTGAATTCCAGACCCCCAGTTCCAGGAAGAGAAACTAGAAGGCAATAGGAGTGGGAAGGAGACCTGGGTTCCAAGTTTGGTTTTAGATTGTGGTGATATTCTGTATATCCTATAACAAATAAAGTTTGCCTGAAGATCTGCGTGCAGAGCTAAGCCAAGAGTTAGCCATAGAGGCCAGGGAGTGGTGGCGCACACCTTTAATTCCAGTACTTGAGAGACAGAGGCAGGCGGATCTCTGTGAGCTCAAGGCCACCCTGGGTTACACGAGTTTGAATCTGCCTAAAAGAGAAACAGAGCTCACACAAAGGTGATACCAGCACTTGGGATCCCACACCTTTAATCCCAGCACTAGGGAGGCGAAGACAGGAGTGATATGACTAGTGGAGAAAGGAATGTAAGGCGCAAGGAGACAGGAGTTCAGGAGCTCTGAGGATTCAGTCTGAGATGCAATCTGAAGATTCGTATGGACAGGATCACCTCTTTGGTCTGAACTTTGGTAGCGGTAAGAACTCTAGTGGCTGCCGCTCTGCTTCTCTGGTCCTTCAGCTTTCACCCCCTGATGGCTGACTCCAAGCTTTTATTATTAATACCAATTAGAAATTATGCTACATTAGATGCATTCATTTGAGGTGCTGGTGGATTTGCAGAACCCCCTAGACCACGACAGCGCAAGGCAGCCGGGAAGCCTGGATGAGGAGCTTCCTACCAGGGAAAAGTGTGGGACCGCACAGCTCCCGTGTCACCATCTGCTCAGTTCCATGTCACCCTGGACCTCACCGTTGGTGCTTTCCTGGCTAGGGCTCTTCTATTTCCCCAGAAGGGCTATTCAGTGCTATCTCCTCCATTCTCAAACTGTCCCCAGCCTCCTCACTGTCTACAGATGAGATCATTTCCCACTTCACAGGAAAAACAGGGGATCTCTTCAATTCCCCTAACCGAGTTCACGAATCTATCGGCTCCTGTCCCTCCTGGTCCCTAAGCCTCACTCTTTTGTCAGCACTGGGACCCTCTTCTGTGAGTTCCTCTCTTGTTCTGGTATTGACCTCAAAGGCCTTTTCCCACCAGCAATAAAGAAGATCAAGTGTGACCCCATGACCCCATCTTTAAGATGACAAAACTTCCCCAGCACCAACTGGAGCATGTCCTAGTTCAGCTTCACCCCCAAGTCTGAAGAGTTAATCTTCCCTTCGATGCCCACTTCCTCACTTCCCACTCCTCTCCACCCACGTGAGTCTAACTTCCACCGCCATTGCCAGACTCTGGACTTTCTTGTGATGAAATGCTAGAGACACGTCTGCCCCTGGGTGTTCTTGACCAGGCCACAGCGTGTTGTCCCGGCTATTCCTGTGAAGTGTGCTTCTCTCTGGCTTTCTTCTCTTGACTCCTATTACACCCTCAGTCCTTTGACCTCAATGCATCCCAATGCCACACTATGTCTGCTTCAAATAGAGATGTCTTACCTATTGCTGCCTTCCCAGCATGGGCGCTGTCATCTCTGTCCCTGCAACAGTCTTCTCCAGTCCCCACTGCACAGCCCAGCCATAAACTGATTACAGGGCCTTATGGTCTGCTTGCTGGGCCTACGAGTTCCAGACCTTAAAATGTATGTAAACTTCTGATGGGAGGCTCTTGCTCGAATCTTGTGGCAGAGGGACATCGCTAGGATTAGATGCAGCAGCTATGCTTGATGCAGAATCCAAATAAGCAGACACTTGACCATATAAGGTTTTATTCTCTAATAGTCTAGGGCTCGAGGTTGATGGCAGGAAGCCTTATGCTCCTCAGAAGGAACTCTGGTTCATCTTGCTGGGTCTCTAGGCTTTTCCTTCTGGGAGAGTCTTCCTGGCCCCCTATCGTCAATGCCACCCCTGAAATTGACATTGGTGAATGGCTTCCCTGGGAACATCAGGATGTTCAGGTTCCCCATCCCATCATGGGTTCTTAGATAAGGGACTATTAAGTCTATGGCAGGTCACAATCATTGCTTTATTAGTTTTTTAGTTCCTTCAGCACACAGTTCTATAAAAGGCTGTTCTAGTTAGGGTCACTGTTGCTGTGATGAAACACAATGATCTAATCAACTTGGGGAGGAAAGGGTTTATTTGGCTTCCACTTCCATATCACTGTTCATTGAAGGAAGTCAGGACAGGAACTCAAGCAGGGCAGGAGCTGAGGCAGAAGCCATGGAGGAGTACTGCTTAGTGTCTTGCTCCTCATGGCTTATTCAGCCTGCTTTCTTATAGAACCCAGGACCACCAGTCCAGGGATGGTCTCACCCACTCTGGGCTGGGTGCACACACACATATACATTCACACATCAATCATTAAGAAAATGCCCTACAGGATGGCCAACAGTCTGATCTTATGGTGGCATTTTCTCCGTTGGGCTCCCTCCTCTCTGATGACTCTAGCTTGTATAAAGTTGATTTAAAAAAAAAAAAAACTAGGCCAGCACAAAGGCTTAGCAGACTTTCCATCTATTTGCTGTGGTCACTTTCTTTTGAAAATACCAGAACTAAAGATCTAATGTAGACTTTGGAATGGGTATTCCTGGAGGGCCCTTCCCAGGGCCTCCTGGAAGCACTGTCCAGTCCTCCTCTAATGAACCTTGGATGTTTGGGACTTACCTGGAAGATGACCAGTCATGAAGCATATCTGACTTCCTCCTTGCGTCTGCGCTGGTCCCCTCCCAGCATCCTTTGGACCAAAGGTCAGGGGTTTTCCTCTGTTTTTTTGTTTTTTGTTTTAAGGTGGATTACAGATCCATAGTTTTCTTGATGCAAACACCGACAGTATGGTATACTGTTTACATGCAAACACCGACAGTATGGTATACTGTTTGCATGCAAACACCGACAGTATGGTATACTGTTTGCATGCAAACAAAGATTCCAAGGAAGCCCGACACACATCTGAAAAGATTTTACAAGGCTGGCAGAGGAGCTCAGTTAGTAGAGGCCCAGTGACCTGAGTCTGAGCTCCCTGATCCTACAAGGTGGTAAGGCTAGAACTCACTTCTGAGAGTTTTGACCTCTGATTTCCATATGCGTATGGGGCATGTCAGTGCTTGAACACATACACACACACATGCACACACACACATACACACACATGCACACACACACATACACACATGCACACACACATATACACACATATACACACATGCACACACACATGCACACACACATATACACACATGCACACACACATACACACACACTTTTCAAGTTATTTTGCTCTTGATAAGTTTGTCCCCTTGGGACTTGTTTGCCCTTAGCGCCCTTCCTCTTTTTAACATTATGTTTTTAAAAATTAAATTAAAAATTAAAATGTAAGTATATCATTTTTCCTCTTCCCTTTCCTCTCTCCAATCCTCTCTCCCACCCCCACTCCCTCTGGAAATCATGGCCTTTTTCTCTAATTGTTATTTTTACTCTCTCTCTCTCTCTCTCTCTCTCTCTCTCTCTCGTCTAATATAGCCTGCTCAGTCCATTTACTATTTCTTGTATTATGTGATTTCAAGGCTGGTCACTTGGTATTGGATAACCAATTAGGAGGCTCATCTCTGGAGAACATGATTTTTCCCCTGAGCGTTCCTTAGTTACCTGTAGTTCTTTGTCCATGGGTGGGCCCTATAGATTTCCCTTCCTTGTTAGGGTATCTATTAGTGTTATACTTCATCAGATCTTTTTTAGGCATCCATATTGTTGAGGTATCATGGGTGAAGCTTCTCTGTCATGTCTAGGAGATGCTATCTCACAGAAGATTTCCTGATCCTCGACCTTCATGACATTTCTTGAGCCTTGGGTGCAGGAGTTGGGTCATGGGTGCAGGAGTTGGGTCATGGTTGCAGGAGTTGGGTCATGGGTGCAGGAGTTGGGTAATGGTTGCAGGAGTTGGGTCATGGTTGCAGGAGTTGGGTCATGGTTGCAGGAGTTGGGTCATGGGTGCAGGAGTTGGGTCATGGGTGCAGGAGTTGGGTCATGGGTGCAGGAGTTGGCCCATGGGTGCAGGAGTTGGGGCCAGGCACCCACAGTTGCTTGTTCTCTGCATCTTGACCAGTTTTCCTTTTCTGTAATGGTCTCTCTTCATCTGTTGCAGTGAGAAGTTTCTCTGATGGGGGCCAAGGGCTACATTTTTCTGTGGGTAGAAGGATAAATATTTAGGATCGGTCAAATGGCTTAGTAAAGTGTTAGGTTCCCCATGAGATCCAGTGACCTCACTAGCCCCAGGTAGCCCCTCTGTTCTTTTAGTAAAATGTCACAGTCAAGCCTGTCTCTTGTTTTCTTTCTTTCTTTTTTTTTATCTCTTGTTTTCTTAAGAGGGGGTTAAAGACATTCATTACACTATTTTAAAATTGGTATTTATTTTTAATTAAGTTAAAATTTTACTTACTTGTGTACTTGTGTGTATGTGTGCGTGCATGCAAACATATGATGTATGTGTGAGGGGCACACACATTACAGCGTGCATGTGGAGGTTAGAGGACAACTTTCTAGATTCAGTTCTCCCTTTCACCGTGGGTTTCAGGAGTCAACTCAGGCAAGCGCCCCAGCACCAATACTCTTAAAAAAAAATAGTACAAATGGTTTATTGAGCACACAGCTAGAGGGCGGTAAGTAGAGAAGCCTACAGCTTCACAACACTCTGTTTTAGGACAGTTGTCTGAGAAATCTCATGAGAAGTCACAGGAGAAGTGTTTTTATCTTTCTTAGCATTTTTCCCCTTTGATCATCTTTATTCTGTTCCTCGGACACGTGAATGTTTGCACTGACCAGGGGGAAGGTTACATGTACTGAATCCAAAAGAGAAATGTAGTTAATCCCGTTTGTCAAAACAGGATCATGTTTACATAAGGAAGGACTTCCTATTTTGCTGAGGGTAAGTCCAGAATGTGTAAGAGGGTCTGTCTGTCCATCTTGCCCCCCCCCCCCCCCGCCACCAGGTCTCACTAGGTTCACTGCCCTGGCTTTACACTTTTCACAATGGCCACACTGGACTTTTTCAGTTCCTTCAGCAGACTTCTGCTTAGCATTTTCTTAAATGCTGGAGTGTGACCTGGAAACCTCTTTGCCTTTCTTTATCATCATCATCATCATCATCATTTATTGACACAGTCATGCTATGTAGCTCAGGATACTCTCAAACTTGTGATTCTCTTGAGATCTTCCTGCCTCAGGATCCCAAGTGCTGGGATTAAAAGTGTGTGGCATAACACCCAGGTTTCCTTTATAAATAACAATTTTTAGTGGCTATGTGTGTATGATGTGTACACCTTTGAGCACGTGTGTTTACATGGGTACACAGTGGCTGGACGCTGACATCAAAAGTGTCATTCTGAATTGCTTCTCACCTTATATATTGAGGTAGATTCTCTCATTGAGCCTAGCTAGTCTGGCTAGCTAACCTATGAGAAACAGGAGCCCGTGTTTCTGCCTCGTGCTCTGGAATTATAGGTGGGTCTCCAAGCATCCTTGGCTCTGGGATCTGTGTAATACTGCTCACATGTGTATGTGTGTAGGGCTGGCTGCTTGGGCTTGGAAAACCTATCAGGGTTATTCCTAGAAAATAATTGATTCTCCCTCTCCATGTATACAGTTATCTGTAACTCTTTATCTAGGGGTGGGGGGCTTATGAATTTCCCTCCCACATTGGTACATCTACTGATGCCATTGTTTGGCAACCGTATTGCTGAGATTTCATGGTGCAGCAGCCCCATCATGCCTAGGAGACACTCTAGTGCAGCAGATGCCATGGTCTTCCAGTTCCTACAATCTTTCCGCCTCTTCTTCCTCTGCGTTCCCTGAGTCTTGGGTGTAGGGATTTTATTGTAGATGTACCAACTGGGGCTGAGCTCCTCATGGTTGTGTATTCTCTTTGAATTCACCCATTTCCCCTCACTGCCCACATTTCACTCCTTGGGAGGATTTCCTGGGCCCTGGCATTCATCAAACCATCGGCACACTTTGTGAAGACTGACTTACTCTTAGGGAGTACTAAGACCCTCTACTTCTTGTGGGAACATCAGCCACAGGAGGGCGGGGAACAAAGTAAGCCCCTCCTCTGTCTGGCCTCTCGGAGGCCACCATAATCTCCAAGCTGGATGGGAAGACGCATTTCTACAGTATAGATTTTCTAGAAGCCGTCAGGGATTCCTTTTTTTCTACTTTAAAGTCCAGTTCTCTCATGTAACTGCCAAGGTCCTGCCCAGCTGAGTCCCATCTTCTCCCCTTAGCTCCCTCCCATCTTTATCTAGACTAAACCATCTCTCTGTCTGTGAAGAGCTGAACTTTTGCTTACAGGTCTCTAGATAGCCCTACTTCCCAGGATAGCCTGTTCTTCAGCCTCCAGCCTTTAGCTGGACAATGGATTGTTTGAATGGCTGGCCTGTCCATTCTTCCCCATTCTAGATGTCAGGAACTGTGCCGAGAACTCAATGCTGAGGTGACAGGTAGCTAATATGGACCTGATCTTTTCCTGACTATCTGGATCCCCAGTGATACAGCTGCCTCTCCCCCTTGACTCCCACATTGTTTTAATACAGTTTTAATAGCTGTTGACTGGTTCTTGCCTGCAGTAGCCCAAGAGCTCCCTGGTCCCTATACTGGGGATTGAACCTACAACCTCACATCTACTAAGCTAGTACTTTACCACTAAACTATATATTCCCAGCCTATTTACTTTTTATTTTGAGACAGGGTTTCTCACTAAAATGCCTATGGTGGCCTTGAACTTGATCCATAGCCCAGGTTGACCTTGAATTTGAGCTCCTCCTACCGCAGCCTACACAACAACTCTGTATCACTAACCCCATCCATCTGTCGTGAAGAGTTTGCTGGCCGAATCTATGAACGTTTAAAGGATTATTCTAGGGATAAGAAAAAACGAGAAATAACATAGCTATGTGATCCAGGCCACTTCACTGTGGGTAGGAGACATGGAGGAGGGGGACAGAGGACAGGGAAGAGGGTGAAGGTGGAGAGGTTCCTGATCTTTTTCTCCCTTAGGGATCCAAGGGAAATGCTTGGCTCCAGACATAGAAAGGACACTTGTTGTAAGACTCCAGTCAATCTGTTATGAGAATAGGTAAACTCAGAAAGGTGGAAGATAGACAGGCAGTTCCCAGGGCCTGGGCTGAGGGGAGGGAAAGGAAGGCTGTAATAGCTGTGGGGTTTTCTTCAGGGATGATGAGAGCTTTTGGAACTAGACAGGTAGCATTTATACAACAAGTGTGCTAAATGCTGCCGAATTATTTACTTGAAAACAGGCGATCTAAATTCCTCATCAAAAAGAAGGGAAGGAAAAAGGAAGGAGGGAATACAGGAAGGAAGAAGGGAGGAGAGAGGGAGTGAGGAAGGGGGGAGAAAGGAGAGTGAAAGAAGGAAGGGGGGAAGAAGGAGGAAGGAGAGCCGAAAGGGGTTGTTTTTTTTTTTCCTGCAGTCACTGACTGACCAGGTCCTAATGACTCCTCAGAGTCTGGGGCTACCTGGGGCTGCTCTGAAGGGGGCAGGGGCTTCAGGTGGCCCCTGGGTACAGTGAAGCTTGAACACCTGGACACAAGCCAGTGCGGGTCAGGGCATGGGCAGTGCGGGTTAGGGCACAGGCCGGTAAGAGCTTCCGTAACACACGGAGGCTCACTGGGTACTGTACTGTACTGTGAACATGCCTGGGTTTTTGTCTTGATTTGATCTAATTGTAGTTGTACCCCCATTCTTCCCTCTTTGGATAAGAAACCACGTAACTTATTTTGGATTTTAAGGGCACCCGCAGTTAAGAGACTTTGGATTTTTAAAGAAAACTTGAACTTTTCAAGGGTTGACATTTTTAAAGACTACATGATTTTCTTTTTCCAAGTTAGACCATGTGTTCGCGTGCCAAGCTGACCACTGATATGAGCAGCCACAAGTTCACTGACCGCCACTGGTTGTCAATGACACCCCTGGGAAGAAGGAACCTCAGTTGAGAATTGCCTCCATCGGCTTGGCCTGCAGGCGTGTCTGTTTGACATTTTCTTAGTTACTGATGTAGGAGGCCCCTGCCCACTGTAGGCTTCCCCTTGCCCAGGAAGTGTAAGAAAGAGAGCTGAGTGTGAGGCCAACGTGAGTCAATAAACGGTGTTCCTCCGTGCTCTCTGCCTCAGTTCCTGCCTTGGCTTCCCTCACCGATACACTGTCACCTATCACCCAAAGGACACCCTGGATTCCTTTCGGTCACAGTGTCCATCGTCACAGCAGGATGCAGACTAGAAGAGGTTGCAAGAGAGGAAGTTGAGTGAGCTGCACCACGACCTAACTCTCAAGGTTGCGGGAGATGGGAATATTCGTGAGGACACGAATGTGGCCAAGCAGCAGCTACTAAGTATGGAAATAGAAGTTCTTTCTGCCTGTGGACTTGCTGCAGCAGCTAATGGCCAGGGGGTCTCCATTAAATCATCTTCACTGCTGGCGAGGATGTGGGTGCTACTGCCGTGTTAGAAGATTCTGTGAGCACGTACGGCACTAAACATACTCTTACTGCATGACTCGGCAGTCATATTTCTTGTACTTACCCAAGGCAGTTGGAAGTTAATATTTGCACAAAAAATAGATGCTCCCGATTTTTGCTTTGTTTTGAGACAGGGTTTGTCTACACAGCTCTGGATATCCTAGAACTCCCCGTGTAGGCCAGGCTGGCCTTGAACTCACAGAGATCTGCTTGTCTCTGCCACTCACGTGCTGGCATCAAAGGTGTGTACCTCAATGCCTGGCTTGCACCAGACTTGGAAGTAACCAATATGGCCTTCAGTGGATGATGAATGAATAAATCGTGGACCATCCAGACAATGGAATATTATTCACTGCTTACCAGATGTGAACCATCCAGCCATGAAAGACCACAGAGGAAGCCTAAGTGTATATTTCTAATGGAAGGAGTATCCTGATTGGTGGGTGAGAGGTCCCCATAAATCCACATGCTTGAACACTTGGTCCAGGTTGGTGTCACAGTCTTAGGTTGTATCCTGCACAACTGTAGCCTGACTGGGCTCCATCTGAGCTTTCTGCTTCCTTATTGTTAGCACGTAACAAGCGACCGGCATGTACTACCTTTGCCTGTGTGAGTGTGTGTGTGTGTGTGTGTGTGTGTGTGTGTGTGTATGCGTGTAGGCAAACTCTTACTTCCACGGAGCCACTGCCACCATGCCTTCCTTGAAGTGTTGAACCAAGATAACCTTACCTTGAAATTGTTTTGCCAGCTCTTCTGTCCCAGTGATGGGGCAGCTCTGAAGGGGTTACATGCTGGGTGACTGCAACTACATAATATCCTGGAAAAGGCAAAAATATGGAAACAGTAAAAGGACGAGTGGTTTACAGGGCTGGGGGAAATCCAGGGAGCGTGGAGGAGCGGGAAGGATTTTTAGGATAGGGAAGCTATTCTGGATGATGCAATGGTGGACACATGACTTTACTCAGTTGTCAAAGCCCTTGAGAATACAACTCCCAGAGTGAGTCCTGATGTGGGCTTCAGGCTGTAGGTGACAATGAGGATCATCTGGGCTGGCAGATTTAAGTAACTAGCCATTCTTGCTCAGGAGCTTGACAGTAGGGATTGTACCTTTGGGACGGGGACTCTATACTTGTGTCCGGTTTTTGGTGAACTTAAAACTGCTTTTAAAAATTAAGTCTCTTGGGCCTGGGAGGATGGCAAGCCACCAGCTGCACAGCCATGACTGTCTGCATCTGGATCCCCAGCACACATGTAAAGCTAGCACCGTGCATATCTATAACCCATTGGTTCATTATCATGTAATCCTAGTGTGAGAGGTCCCATGGACAGGGTTGGGGTGCTACCGTCCAATTTCTCTACCCAAATACCAGATTCTGAACTCTGGGTGCTCACATGCCTGGTACACAGATCTATTCCCAGCAGCCCCTGAGCACATGATAGATACCTCTGCCTGTGTTAAGCCATCTCTGACTCCCTAACCCGGGCGGGGTCTTTAGGACTAGCAGGGTGGCCCAGTTGTCTGTGCCCCAGGCAGATCTTATTGACAGGGTGTCCACTGCTCTGAGGCTCCTGCTTCTGCTTGGCCCACACTCTCCTTCAGGGCCACAGTTGCCACCACGTACAGCTACCAACCCCATCACCAGCGCCCATGACATCACTCCTGGGCTGAGCACTACAATGACCCTGCCCTGGAATAAATGTGAGCAAGTGATCTGTTGAGGGACGCCCTAAGATGACCTCGCCAGTCAGGCCCAGCTAGGAGACCTACGGAGGATCCACAAAGAAAGGCCACCAGAACCTAGATGGCTTTATTGTGCACCAGCGTGTCACACACTATAATTTACTGTAGCTATCATCATCGACCCAGTGAGAGACAAGGAAATTGAGACAGAGGCTACATCCAAAGTCACATAGCTTGAAACGGACAGACACAGACTTAAGCCCACATGAAGTGGAGGGCTGTGGATGGAAGCCCTGCCCCTACCTTCCCTACGTCAGGCCCTGCCCACTCCAGCTTGTATACTTAACCTTGAAGGGTACTGCCAGGATGTTCTGGGCCTGGCCTGTGGCCAGCTGTGCTGATCACCACTTGGAGATGCCTTGCCTGCCCTGGGGCCCCAGGTCTGGAGTCAAGCCTTTGGTACCTCCTGTCCCTGGATCTGTAGTGGGGCTGAGGTGGGAAACAGAGGCACGAGAAGTCCAGATGTATATTGTGTATATTTGGGGCAGGTGAAAGGGTGCTGCCACCAGCTTTGGCCCTCCTTACTTGCCTTCTCATTCCTCACCTGTGTGCCCTGGACAATCCCGGAGCAGTACCCTACCTCATCTCCTCAGCCACCTTCTTTCATGCCCCTGCTCACCCAGTCAAGCCCTTTCTTCTCCACCCAATTTCAACTTGTATCTAAGAAGAAATGACCTACACACCCAGTGGGCACAGGGCCTCTCAACAGGTGCATGCTGTCATTTCTTTTGTATTTGCCTTTGCCTGGGGCTGGCACAGCCTGTCCACAGCTCCCACTTCCAGCCTCTACTCTGGAGCACCCACACTCCGATGAAGAATGGACAGACTGCGTTTGACCTGCTGGGGTCACCGACATTGCTCCTCTTCTCCTTGATCTTCTTTATCTGTAAGAATTCTACAGAATTGCTTCCTCCTCAAAGGCCTTTCAGGTCTCCCAGACACTGGGTCTCCTGTCCAGCCACCACAGGGCTCTGCCCACAGTTCTTAGAATGCTTCTGGGTACTATGGATTCAGGTTCTAGCCCTAGCCTAAGAGGACCTGGAAGGGATGGATACATGTCTTCTTCTTTAAAAATTTGGATAATATTTTTTTAAACTTTAAAAATTATATACTTTGTCTACAGCCATACCACCCTGAACGTGCCTGATCTTGTCTGATCTTGGAAGCTAAGCACGGTCAGGCCTGGTTAGTACTTGGATGGGAGACTTCCTGGGAATACTGGGTGCTGTAGGCTTTAAAAAAGTGCCACGCGGTGGTGGCACACACCTTTAATCCCAGCACTCAGGAGACAGAGGCAGGTGGATCTCTATGAGTTCGAGGCCAGCCTGGTCTACAAGAGCTAGTTCCAGAACAGGCTCCAAAGCTACAGAGAAACTCTGTCTTGAGAAACCACTGTGTGTGTGTATTATAATCCATGAATATATGCATATTGTAGATAAGAACTTTAAAAAATGAATAAAGCCAGGTGTGGTGGCATACACCTATAATCCCAGCCCTTGGGAAGTAGAGGCAGGAGGATCATGAGTTCAAAGCCATTCCTGGTTACATAGCAAGTTCAAGGCCCACCTGGGATATGTAAGACTTTGTACCAAAGAGAAAAAAAATTTAAAAAAGAACAATAGTGTAAACTTTGACCTTTCCCCCCGAGAATACTAGGGTATACATTTGTTAGTAGTTTTCTTTCTGTGTTTTTAGATTTATTTTTGTTCACAATTTCATATGTGTGTCTTGTATTCTCAGCATTTCCACCCTTCTCCTCCTACCCATTCCCTCCCTAATTCATGTCCTCTTTTTATTTAGTTATTGTTTTACACACACACACACACACACACACACACACACACACACACACAGACACACACACAGACACACACACACACACACACACACACACACACACACACACACACACTAGAGCTAATGGCTGCCAAGAGAGGGAGAGAGAAAGAAATATAGCCTGTTGAGTCTATTTGGTGTTGCTCGTATGTATACGTATTTAGGGCTGGTCACGGGGGATCAGATCACCTATCAGGGAGCTCCTTCTTGGAGAAGACTGATTTTCCCTCTCTTGGCAGCCATTAGCTCTAGTGGCAGTTGGTAGGACCTTGTGAGATTTACTCCATCCACCATGGCTTGTCAACCGCTGGTGTCATTGTGTAGGTCTTGGTTAGACGGCTACATATTTTTAAATTTCATGGGTAGGGCACACTATCTCACAGCAGATTATCCTGGTTGTCCAGTGCTTACAACCAGTCCATCCTCCCCTTTTTTTGTTTTTTATGAGAAAGGGTTTCTCTGCATACAAGCCCTATCTGTCCTGGAACTAGCTCTTGCAGACCAGGCTGGCCTCACACTCATCCATCCCCTCTTTTGAGATGTCCACTGAACCTTGGGTGTAGGAGTTATGTTGTAGGTCTATCAGCTGGGGTTGGATAGCCTAGCAGACTTTATCTGCTGCAGAACTAAGCTTCTTTGATGAAGGCTAAGAGTTGCACACACGTATCCATGAGTACAAGGAGATGTATCTAGAATGCGGTTAGAAATCGGTCTCATTTAGGAGAGTAGCGTCTCCTCTTGGTCCATGACCCATCAGGCACAAGGAGCTGACTAGGTTATGGCACCACACACCCTTCCTACTGAAGGGGCCTTCAATCCATTTGGAAAGCTTCTGGCTGTGGGTACCATTACTGCATCCTTGAGGGGCCTTGTGGGGCTGCTCTTTGCCGTGGTTTGTAGACATTTTAGCTGGGTAGGACCGTTGATGGGTGCTCTCCCTTGGCATAGCTTGTTGGATAAGCACGAGAGCTGGTCTCAGGGAGGAAGGAGGCTTCCAGGTCAGATCCTCCAAGTCCTGTGTCCAAAGCTGTGTTGTCTTTAGCAACAGGTTCTTACCTTCAAGTTCTGGAAGGCGACCAAGGGCAGTTGCAATAGTGTATATTGTTTTGGAAATATCTTCGACTCACCTGACCGACAACTGGAGGAGAGGTTTCACATGCCTGGCACTGGGGTGTCTGTTAGTCTCTACTTTGGGGGAGATCTTCATCACCCCAAGTACATATATGTGTATGTTATGTATAACATACATGTTATAGTTGTTTTCATAAACATAAAATAGTATGTTTCCTCATGGTTTCTTCAAACAGCCCTAGTGCTATTTCTCTCTCCCTCTCCTTCCCCATCCTCTCCACCCTTTCCAGTTAACTGTCCCCATTTTTTGTTTCCCCCTTCATAACACCTATGTATTTTCTTTTTTTTTACTTAACATACAAAAATAATGGATGCTGTGATATTTTTCCCTTATGATATTTTATGTAGACATTCCCTTATGCTTTGATGTATTCACCCCGCCCTAGTTTTCCCTCTTTTCTATGAGTTCAAGGCCAGTCTGGACTTCTTAGTGAGACCCTGTCTCGTGCGCGTTATAATAATATTTATGTACGAGCTGCACAGTGTCCCCCAGACATGTGCCCATTCTGCTCCTGCAGATCTGTGACTGTCATCTTACATGGCTGAAGGAACTTGACTGATTGGATTAAGGCTCCTGACATAGGAAGCAGTCCTAGATTATCTGGGTGGATCTGATGTCATCATAAGAGAGAACCAAAGGACACATTTGAATATGGCTGCTGTTGAGCTTAGGGGAGGAGGTCACCAGTCAAGCCGTGCAGGCAGCCTATGATGCTGGAAGAGGCAAGGTCATGGCTGCTCCCATAGTTCCCCCAGAAGGAAGGCAGCCTGATGACATGTTGATGTTAGCCCAGCGACTACAGAATACAGCTGAAGACTTAGGAGCCAGTATACTCTCAGTAATTGGTTATGGCAGCAGCAGGGATCTCATATGGTGCTGAGATAACATGTTTGTTATAGCAGTTAGTATCAATTGAATACCATATTCTGGGTATGTTATGGTGCTTCATGTGGAATATTAGCCTTCTAGGGTTGCTGCTAGGGACTCAAGCCACAGAATTCATCTCTCCGTGGTTCTGCAGACAGGAAATCCATGGTCAGGTGTGAGCAGGGCTCTTCTAGATCTTCTTGTCTTGATTTGCAGATAGCTGTTGTCTGGCTGCCTGTTCACGGCTGTCTCGTGGTCTTTTTCTATGTTTGTGTGGGTTCCCGATTATTCTCCTCCTCCTCCTCCCACATAAATCAGGTTGGATTAGGGTCAACCCTAATGGCTTCCTTTTCACTTAATTATCTTTTTGAAAGATCTTATCTCCAAACATCATTATATCATGAGCTACTGAGGGTTAATATTTCAGCGTATGAATTTTTTAAAATTTATTTTGTGTTCATTGGTGCTTTGCCTATATGTATGTCTATGTGACTACGTGAAGATGTCAGATCCCCTGGAACTGAGGTCACACACCGTTGCGAGCTGCCATGTGGGTGCTGGGAATTGAACCCCGGGTCCTCTGGAAGAGCAGTCGGTGCTCTTAACCACTGAGCAATCTCTCTAGCCCCCAGCATATGAATTTTAAGGGGAGCAATTTTGCTTATTCTGTATGGATATCTTATTCAATGGTTACAACTTATTAAAGTAGAATCCAGAAGAGAAACCGAGTCACAAAGTTGTTAGGTTTCTTAGCAAAGTTTACACTGCAGTAAGCATCTGAGTCATGTCCAGGAATTCTATCTTCTCTTCCTCTTTCACTCCCCCCTCTTCCTCTCTTCCCTCCCGCCTCTCTTCAGTACTGGGATTTAACCCAGGACCTCGCACATGCTAAGAGAATACTCTACCACTGAGCTAAGGTGCCAGCCCTTTTGGCCCTTTTTAAATCTTTCAGAACAATGGGACAGGCTTTTACTAATGTGACCAAACAGGCCCTGTGCTTGCCTTCTAAGGTGGATCTGACCTGAGCTAGTGGGAGCTCATCGACCCTGGCCTAACAGTGACAGCCGGGGAACCTGCATAGGACCAAACTAGAGCCTCTGAATGTGGGTGGCAGTTGTATGTCTGGGGCAGACTGTGGGGACTCTGGCAGTGGGGCCAAGATTTATCCCCAGTGCTTGAAGTGGCTTTTTGGAGCCCATTCTCTTTGGAGAGACACCTTGCTAAGCCTAGATATAGGGGGAAGGCCTTGGTTCCGCCCCAAAGTGACGTACTAGACTTTGTTGACTCCCAATAGAAAACCTTATCCTCTCTGAAGAGTGGATGGGGAGGGAGTGAGGTGGGGGGAAGGTGGGGGAGTGGGAGAAGGGAGGGAGTGGGAACAGGGATTCATATGCAAAATGAGAAAAGACTGTTTTTAAAATATTAATTAATTAATTTAAAAAGACAGGTCTTAAACTTGTGATCCTCCTGTCCCAGCCTCCCAGGAGTCACAGACTTGTGCCACCAGACCTAATTCTGACCTGTTTTTGTTTGGGGGGATTGGGGGTACAGAGGAGCTCAATGGGTATTTATTATAGAAGAGAATGGCTTCCAGGACTCTTGCAACATAGGCCAGGTCTCACCAAGCTGGATTTAGTCATTCACCACCCCATGGTCAGTCATGTTTGCCTGTGGAGGAGGAAAATCAGACACTAAGCAGAAAATGAGGTGGGAACAGAGAGTTGGGGTAAATGAAGTCTCCCCCTCTGTTCACCATTTAACACATCCACAAGGAGAGGGGATCTGGTCTGCTGTCCTGTAACCCAACATGACGTGCCATGGACAGTGCTGGGATGCTACCGTCAAGTTTCTCCATCCAAACACCAGATTCTGAACTCCAGTGTTGCTTTTATCTAAGTTGTTCTATTACCAATAAAGACTTGGACGGCAGATATTGAGGTTAAAACCCCTATGGATCAGAGAAGCAGAGGAGGAGGAGTGATCAGCTGACTTTTTTTTTAACTAGAGACCTAGCAAGTGCATCTCTCTCCTCCTGACCAAAGAGACTGAGAGTCTCTAAGTCCCTGACTTCTCTATTCCTCCATACTCTCTATGGCTAATTCTTGTCAACTTGTCTCTGGCTATGCCCCATGCTCCAAGGCTAATTTTATTAACACAGTCTCAGAGTTCACAGTGCGAGTAAATATCCTGCAACAGTCCAGGTGTTCCCATGTCTCAAGAGAATGCTTCTCAATAAGAAAGATCTGGCTGGGCAAGATTGCATAGGAAGGATGATTACCCAGTGACCTGGCCAACTGAGTCCTCCAGGCAGATGGCTGGCCAGCAACCTTGGCCAAGCCAGACTAACATCTGCCCAGCCTAACCGCTCATTTTGGTCACGGTGGCAAAGGGCACAGTTACTCTCAAGGCCTAGGCAGCTCTCTGACTGGCTGGCCAATCAGTGGGGATGTCCCAGGTACCTGTCAGAAAGGACAGAAAATGGTTGCCTCAGAGCACCCTTCCCTCAGAGGAATCCAGCTTTAGAAGTACATTCCATGTCAGCCCAGCTTGCTGGAGCTTGGGAGCAGCACACACACACATGCATACACACACACACACACACACACACACACACACACACACACACACACACACACTAAACACTATTCCATTGTGGACCTGTTTTCTCATTTTTATTCTTTTTGTTGTTGTTGTTTTATTTTTTGCTTTTGAGACAGGGTTTCTCTGTGTAGCCCTGGCTGTCCTGGAACTCACTCTGTGGACCAAGCTGGCCTTGAGCTCACAGAGATCCTCCTGCCTGTGCCTCTGGAGCTCATCTCTATTCTCAATCTCTTAACCAGAGAGGATAGGCAGGAGCGGCTCTATTTGGCTCCAGGATAGCCCCCACAGAAAGACAGCAGGGGCTCAAACAGAAGAAAAAATTCTCCTTTTAGGCATAGACTGTTGGTATGAAGACTCACGAATACTACACATCCCAGTTCCTCCCACTCACCTGTGCACGACTGAATTTCCTCTACAACATTCCCAGGAACAATGTTTCTCGGTCTTTGTTTGAACTATCCCATGGAGGGGAAGCAGCCCAAAACATCCTCAGGCAGGTCCTGTGACCAGCGAGCTGTCCTTATTCTGACCCATCTGCTTTCTGCTTAGTTCCCAGATGACTACTGGCTTTCGTGGCTTTTCAGGTGTTTGAAGGCAGGTGATGGCTTTCTTCATTAAAGGGGGTTCGTCATTAAGTGTTTCAGCAGAACGCTCCACTTCCAGGGGGGATTTGTACTGGGTTTCTATGTACCTACACATGGGTATGGGACAACCACACGGCTGGTTTGTAGGCCCCTCCGAGAGTGGACTTCATAGCCTTGTCATGAGAGAGCCTCACCCCATTGTATGGACCCTGGTAGAGTGTTTCCAGGTCTCCAGACTGGGAGAAAGGGATACTGTGTCTGGTAGCATGTACTTATCCACCACATGGCTGGCTTTTACCACATCTGGGTTGGGATTATGTGATGATGGGTAGACCTGAAATCAGCTAGGAGACATACTTCTGAGGGGTTTCTAGAAAGTTGTAACAGGAAGGAAGAACTACCCCAGATATATTAGTTTGTTTTCTGTTGCTGTGATAAACACCACAGCCAAAAGCATCTTGGGGAGGAAGGAGTTTATTTTGATCTTCCACTTCCAGGTGACAGTTTATCACTGACGGAAGTCAGGGCAGGAACTTGAAAGCTGGAACCGATGCAGAGACCATAGAGGAATGCTTCTTACTGGATTGCTCCTCCCAGCTCTCTCAGCCTGCTTTATAGCACCCAGGACTACCTGCCTGGCACCACCTACAGTTGGCTGGGCTCTCCAACACTAGTCAGAAAGCAAGGAAATACCCCATAGACAAGCCCACTAGCCAGTCCGATGCAGGCAATTCCTCTACTGAGTTCCCCTTTTCCCAAGTAACTCTAGTTTACGTCAAGTTGACAAAATCTCACCAGCTGATTCCTGAACAGACTGAAGAGGCGGAAGCAGATGGAGGATCAGCAGTGTGGCAGCCGTGTGAACAGCTACCTCGGGTCCCAGCTGCCTCAGCTAGAGCCACCCTCACCGCCTGCCTTCTCTGCCATAGCCACAATGGACTGTACCTTCAAACCCTGAGCCAAAAGTAACCTTTCCTCCTTTCATTGCCTTTGCCGGGCATTTTGTTGTAGCAGCTAACGCTAGAAAAGTAACTAATCCTAAAGCAAGTGGCTCGAACTCACTGAACTTCATTTAGCTTGCCATGAAATGGAGACATTCCTGTTGTGCTGTTGTGATGTTCAAATGGCGTCACGAGTGTGAAAAATACTTTGTAAACAAAAAATACAAATGCACTCTGCAAATGATTAACCAGATTGAACAAATAATTAACCAGATTGAATGGTAAATAAAGGAGCTTATAGGAATGCCTTTATCCTGGGCCCTTCTAAGGGATGACTGTGTGCCACAGAATTGGCTTTGAGGAAGACATTGGTACCCTGAGGCCCCCAAGGACAGTGCTCACTCTTCCCATCTTTGTCACCCATCTCTTCAAGATCTCCCTGCCATTTCTCTAGGAGAGAACTCTGAGCCCAAGTGTTCCACCCTGGCTTTGAACACCTGGGTGAATGGGGCCAACCTCATGAGATGGGTTTGGAACTGGTTCTCCTGGCTGTTCATCCACCCCTGTCTTCCTCTCTCCTCTCTTGAGGCTCCAAGGGTACCTGCCCTGAAGGCTCACAGCCACTGCTCCTCGCCACCACCATCACCCCCTGCTCAGCCTCTAATTTAGAATAAATTCTCATCCCCAATTAGCGTGGATTTTATTGAGAGACGCAAGTAGGGACTGGGAGCCAGGGAACACAGCCTCGTGACACTGGAGGGCTCGTGAAGAAAGAGGCTCTCATCCCATGCAGCCCCATCATAAAACACACGGTCAGGGAGGCCCTGCCCCAGTCAGTGGTTGAGCTCCGGCCATTGCCTCTCTTGTCTAAATGAGGGCTCTTTCTGGCATTCTTCGGCGCTCTCCACAGACTCTACACCTTCTAGCCTGCCATCTATAGCTCTAGGCTGGCCTACCCAACAGCCGCATGACTAGGCAGAGATGGCTGCCACCCTCACCTCCCAGTGTCATGGGAGCAGAAGCCTAGGAGCTTCTACAAATAGCAGTGTGTCACTACCTGCCAAGCCCAACCCGGTTTGTCCTGAGTTAGCAGGCCTGCCTGGGAGATGTACTTCCCAGGTGGGGTTGGGCCAGGCACTGAGTCCTTCCTCATGCCACACAGTGCCTCAAGGATGGTAGTGCCACAAAGGAGGGGACCCTGCCCAAAGGGCCTTGAGAGACAAGGGTGTGGTGGCCCTGGAAGGGGGTAGCGCAGAGGCCTGAGTGTGTGTGTGCGTGTGTGTGTGTGTGTGTGTTTGTGTGTGCGTGTGATGTCAAGATACATTTTACTCCAAGGGCTGGTCCTGCATTCCAGGGGCAGTGGTCTGGCGAACAGAAGTATTTTCCATGTAGAAAACAGGTACTGAGCTGAGCTTGACAACTTCCTCTCTGCCTGTCCCATCTTCTCTGTTTGGGATCCCCAGTTATAAAGCAGGAACAAGTCCCATCCCTTACCTGCCCTGGGGAGACGTTGAGCAGGAGTGAGATAATGTCTGCTGCTCCTCACCCTCCACCAGGGAGGCATCCCCAGACAGTCTATTTTTACTACGTAGAACTCAGTCTCGCTCCCAATGTGGCGTCTGGCCACTTGTGGCCCCCAGTGAGGCACAGGGGGCCAGGCCATCTTGCAAGACCCAAAGGCCTTTTCTTGACACAGTAAGGGAGGATCCCACGGCCAGCTCTCTGGGGCCTGAGGCCCTGGGCCCTGTTTAACTACAGCATAGCCCATTGTTTGGAGTTCAAGGGGCCGCCTTAGGCTCCTGGCATTCTGGTTCAACCAGGAGTGGGGCAGCTGGGTGTGGCCCTGGCCTAATGAGCTGGGTGTGCCCAGAGGAGTTAAGAGCCAGGGGTGACAGCTGTGGGCAGGTCCCCACCCACGCAGGTGGGCAGACAGCTTGCACAACAGTCACCTGTATGCGAGGAAGCCATGCGGCATTCTTGCCACATATTTATTTTTACAGAAACAAATGCTCAACTTTGGGGGTTGGGGCGGGGCTATTTCTAAATATATAAAAGTCATTGTGTTAGCGCTTTTGAACCTCTAGATCTATTGTGTGAAGAAAGCCGATGCCAATCTGTAGTTTCCACCAATTGCAAAGAAGGCAGAATGTTGGGAAGGCAGCAGGCTTCTTGCCTTCTCCCACCCCACCTGCTCACCCTCTTCCGCCATTGTTAAAAAGAAGAAACGTGGCCCTTTCTCAGACACCTTCCACTCCTCACTTCTGGGGGCTGGGTGTGCACTCCCTACCTGCGGCTGCTCTTGTTGGGAAATGGAACCATGGCCTTGTTGCCTTGGGTCCCTTTCCCCAGCTTATTGACAACAGGGTGTCAATGCCTCTGGTGGCTTCCAAAGAAAAACCAGAGGAGCCCATGGTGCCATCCGTGGACCCCTGAGTGGTGAATCCTCCATGGACCGTTTCTCTGTTTGAGAGGAGCCTCCTGTCATCCTGCACCAGCTCACCATGGCGGGAGTGGGGCCAGGACATCTGTTGACTTGCTGAGATGCCCACATTTGTCCCTGGAACCTGCATTCCAGGACACGAGGGCAGCTAGGGTTTAGGGTAGAAAGGCTGGTTTGCGGTGCTTAGAGACCCTCATGGGAAACCCGGGCAGAGGACAATAGTGGGGGGGGATGGGAAAGAAGCTGGGTTTTGTGAGAGTGTGGTCTTGTGTACCCAGGGCGACTGCTATTGAGGTCTATCAACAGACAATTAGGATCTGGAAACACAGGTCTTCTGGGTGATGTAGGACCGTAAATGCAGGTGACTCCACTAGATCGGTCCAGGCTCTCCAACACCTAGATTCAAGTGAGGGCATCCTCAACATTCCCATCCATGAAGCGGGAACAGTAAATCTACTTCTTGGGTGTACTGTGAGGACCAAATGATGTCATTCTTAGGAGAGTTTTTAGTGTGGCTCTGTCCTGTGGGTGGTACATCTTAAATACCGCCTCTCTTCTCTCCTAGAGCTGCCAACTGCTGCTCAAGGTCAGGCCCTACCGTTGCCCCAGGGTGTTCTTGGGCCAAGGAGGAAACAGAAGGTCTAGCCCACAGGGGTTAGGAAACTGTGAAGAGTGGGGGTCATGGTAGCTCAGCACAAGCTGTATGTCTAGCTTTGAAGTTCATTAACTCATCATGACCCCAGTTGCCAAGGACAACGGTCTTCTCTCCCTCATTCCACCATCTACATCATTGTTCAACCCACCTGCTGGCTCAGTCCTTCTCCATCTCTTGAGTCCCTCCTCCCTGCCCCATGCTTGGTTCATGAGTTATCAGGGCCAGAGGGGCTGTGGAGCATCCTAGTCAGGGCTGAGGTGTCCATCATAAAGCAGCCAGAGCTACACCCTCTTCAGAGTTCCTCACCTCTCTACAGATAGTGGCTTAGCAAAGGTCATAGAGCAAAGGCCGTAGGGAAAAGGCTATAGAACAGGATAGAGACAGAGTCCAGGCTAGTGGGATGAGGTCTCCAGCAGCATGGCTCCAGGGAAGCCGGCCTTCCCTTGACCCTTGATCCTTCCTTCCCTTGATCCCAATTCAATAAACCTGGACACAGCGAGGGTCATTTCTTCTCTTTGTGTGTTCCTCTAGGGACTCTCCTAGACTTGACATAGCTCACGGTAGTCTTCCAGTCCTTGCTTCTTTCTCTAGCAAAGTAGCTAGGGCAGAGACGGGTGAGGGCTGCCCACCCAACTCGGTCATGGAATCTGCCAGCACCCCTGAGGCTATGAGGACAGGGGTAGGAATCTTCAAACGAGTCCCTTCTTTTTTACTGCACCCTTGGACACCATCAAGGCCAGAGGATGGAATCGGGACAAGGTAAACTAGGCCACAACACAGAGACCTGACGGGACCTGGTACGGCAGCAGAGGGTCAAAGGGTAGGGCCCCCGGAGGAGGCTCCAGTCTTTGAAAACAAGCATGGGAAGTTTTCCCAGAGTAAATCAGAACTCCCCCAGGCCTGAGCCCTGAGGCCACCATACCTGCCACCCCTCCAGACCTTAAGAAGCTGAAGCAGGCTGCTCCCAGACAGCCAAAGGCAACCTGAAACAAAGGAGAGGAGGAGGCACCAGCAGGAGAGGAGGCAGAGGCCTTGAACAGGACTCTAGATAAGGCCTCTCCAAGGCTCCCAGGCCGCCCTTCTAGCTGCTACCACAGACAAAGCCAAGATCAAGAACCTAAGGAAGAAGCCGTGGCAGGCAGAGGAGCTGCAGCAACGCGTTCAGGCCATGGAGGACAGCTAGCCCAGCAGAGGAGCTGCAGCAACGCGTTCAGGCCATGGAGGACAGCTAGCCCAGCAGAGGAGCTGCAGCAACGCGTTCAGGCCATGGAGGACAGCTAGCCCAGCAGAGGAGCTGCAGCAACGCGTTCAGGCCGTAAAGGACAGCTAGCCCAGCAGAGAGCAATGGAGAAGCTGACCTATGGAGGGCTCTGATGGAGGAGCTGGAGGACTTGGAACTAGTCCTGTGAGGCTTCGGGAGTGGGGAAGTGGGCTGCAGAGCAAATCATGGAGTGCTCTGGGGTCCAGGGAGTGTGGGCCGCAGCAGTTAGAAGAGACACCCTCATACTGTCTCACTTCCACCTCCTGGGGCCCAACCATGTCCTCCAGAGTCCAGGTTCTTCTTCGTTCCTTCTCTTTTCTTCTTGGCTCCTATATTTGAATTTTCCCACCCCATTCTCAGTGTTCAAAAATCTCAGTGATGACCCCAGGTACCTCTGCTGCTACTCTGAGTGTTTTGTTGAAAAGAAAACTGGAGATGGGAGTCTGTCAGAGAACTGAGGTTGAGGGGTTGAGGGTACAGGAGTAGCCCAAGTCTTGGAGTCTTGGTTCCTGTTTTACAGTGTTTATGGGTTACTTCCCTGGCCATTGTAAACCTCTTCCCTTTTTTTTTTTTTTTTTTTTTAGAAAGTAAGAATAAATTCAAGTGGACAGCAACAAGGTTTAAGAGGGCCTATGCCATCCCTCAGTCTGACAGCTGGGCAGTCCTGTGAAGAAGACAGGACTTTTTCATATCCATCTTAGCACAGATGTCTCCAGTGCCACCAGTGTCCTCTTCGCACCTACTGTTTTATATGTCACCACTGTGACACTAGGCTGGGTGCGCTTCGGGGTGCAGTGATGCATGCTAAGGACGGAAAGGAATTGGTTTTCAAGACTGAAAGCCAGTTCAATCACTAGGAAACTCAAGACTTACTCGCCCCTCATCCCTCCTCCTGATTAGGCCACAAAATGAGCAAGATGCTGAACACAGCAGTCAGGAGCACAGAAGGTCCTTGTCGTCTGCCTGAGATATAGGCAGAGAGCTTGAGGGTACACACTACCTTCTGTCCAAAAGACCCATAAGGCAAATGGGCCCAAGTAGCTTCAGACTTTGTGTCCTTACTGGCCACCCTGTCCCCGAGGGGCTGTAGGAGCCCAAAGGAAGCCGTAGGAGGAACGCAGTCACCCTGTTGCTGTCTGATCTGTCTGGGGAGGGGACTTGGAACAGAAGATGTCAATTGTGGAAAAGACCCAGCCTCCCTGGAACAGAACTCACCAGCAAGTCGCTCTAGAATTTGCTCCACTCAGTAAGGAGCAAAAGCCATGCAGCCATTTGCTAAGGTCTCCCTCAAAACTGTATGGGAAGTTACAATGCCACCAAGAGCTGCTGAATGGGAATTCTCAGAAGAGGGCTGAGTCATGGGTGCCCACTGGAGCCCATTTAATGCCAGTTTTTGCTTCAGTATATTCTGGCAAAATATATCTGGCACAAAATGCCTCTCGCGTATTTCACAAAACATTAAGTATTGTATTAAGGAATCAAATTGTAAATCACATATAGAAGCTCACACCTGTAATCCTAGTCCTCAGGAGACGGAGAGGCAGGATGGAATTTGAGGCCTGGGATATATAGTGAGACCATTTCTCAAACTAGTAAAAAGTGTAAAATAAAACACATTTTGAGGCCTCAGGAATATGGCTTGTTAAGTTTGAGTGGTAGCACATTTCTTTGTTGTTGTTGTTGTTGTGTGTGTTTTAATTGCAATACAGCGTCCTCCCTTGGCCATCTCCAAGAATGGAGTTCCCCGGTGTTAAGCACAGTCACACTCTGGACCAGCTGCCCTAGACCTCTCCCATGTTCTAAAACCGGACCTCTCTAGCAAGTAACCAACCTCCCCAGCAGCTCTTTGTTAGCAAGGCACAGTCTATGTACTGTATCGTGGGTGAATCTCAAGAGTAAACTCGGAGGAGGGTTGACAGAAGCAAACCCCACGTTACCACAGCTGCAAGCAAGATAAAGCTTGCTTCCAACAAAGTCGCCTTTCTACTCTTTTGACAGTTTCCAGCTTTCGCCCTGAGGCAATCCATGTTCTGATTTCTATCGTGGTAGATTGGTCGTGCCTGCCTTAGATCTTCACATAGCAAGTAGTCTTTTGCGCTGAGATGTGTGCACGTTGCCTCCTGTGGCTGTTTGCTCATCTTTATTGCCGAGTAATATTCTGTCTTGTGAAGATGTCATGATGTGTTTGTTTATCTACCCATTGATGGGCACCTCAGTTTTTTCCATTTTTATTTTATTTTATTTTTTGCTTTTATGAATAGAATTGTTATGAATCTTTTTGACATGTTTTTATGGTGAAAAATATGTTTTGATTTCTTTGGCGGGAAGAAATACTTGGGAGTGGAATTGGTGACTCATAGTGTAGGTAGATGTGTAATTTTGAAAAAAAAAAAAAACCTGCCCAGACAGTTTTCAAAACTGGGCATCCCATTTTATGTTCCCACCAACAAACGTGGCCTGGGTAATAGTTCTTCTAGGTCCTCACCAACACTTGGGATTGCCAGCCATAAATTCAGCCCACTAGTGAGTGCGCAAGGATACTGTGTGTTTGGTTTGCACCCTCCCGGTGAACACAGCAATCCTGAACAACCTCCGTTTGCTCACCTGCAGTCTGCAGTCTCCTTTTGGGATGAGTTTGTTCGAGGCTTTGGCTTTCCTTTAACTCACAGTCCTCCTGCCTCACCTCCCTAGTGCTGGACTGCAGGTGTGCATGGCCACACCCGGCTTTCTGGCTCTCTCCTTTGTCAGCTTTCTTCCTTTGGAAGTTTGAATTATTAATTTGTTGGTGTTAATCTACTCTGGAGGTGAGAACTTTGACAGACAAGTGTTTTGTGATTCTCTCTTTTCAGACTGGCTTGCCTGTTTCACTGTGTCTTTTATTTCGAGACAAGGTCTTACTATACAGCTCAGGCTGGCCTGGAACTCACTATGTAGCCCAGACTGGCGTCAAATTCATAACACTCCTACCACAGCCTCCCAAGGGCCACTTCACCAAGATCAATGATGTTTTTTGATTTGAAAAAAAAATCATGATTTTTTTTTACCTAAACTAAAATGTTTCTGTGAAAGCCGTACCATGTACAATAATGAAAATATGCCAATTTCGATATTATTCTAAATAGGGAGTGGAGGGTTCTGAGTGAGGCATAAGCAGGAGGATTATGAATTTGAGGCCAGCTTAGACAAGATAGGAGTATCTGGTTTAAACAACAGGCTGGAAATAAATAGAAATGTTGACGTCCAGCTGACCAATGGGTTTTCTGATGTATGTGTGTGTGTGTGTCTGTGTGTGCGCACATGTGTGGTGTGGCCAGAGGTTGACACTGCATCTCCTTCTTAATCACATTCCATGTTATTCTTTGAGACAAGGCCTCTCATGGAACCCAGAGCTTATGGATTTGGCTAGATGGAATGGCCCAGGGATCCTCCTGCCTCTGCCTTCTGCAGCACAGTGATCACAGGCGAGTGTCACCACACCTGGCTTTTCACCTGAGTCCTGGGATCAGACTCAGATCCTTGTTCTCGTGTAGCAAGCACTTCACTGAGTCATTTCTCTGGCCTCCTCCCAACCCCAGCCCGTAATCTTTTACTCACTTGGCTTCTTTGGGGACTGTTTAAGAAACTTTTGTCTTCTGCCAGCACTGGTAACAGAGGTCTGTAAGTCATCCTTGCTACTCCAGAGACTGAGGCAGGAGAATTGCATGTCCAAGTCCTATCTGAACTACAGAGTCAAGGCTAGTCTATGTAACAGTGAGATCCTGCCTCACTGTTATCAAACGAAATAAAAATGGGCTAGATCTAATTCTGCCTGTGAAGCGCTCTTGTGTAGTGCACTTGTATAGCGCTCTTGTGTAGCATACACAATGCCCTGGTTTCAATAGCTCTTTTCTTTCCACAAACATTTTGAAGACTTAACGCTTCAGAGTTTTGCACAGGTCTGTGTCCATCTCGAAGCGATGTCTGCATGTGAGGTGAGGTGATGCTTTGAAATACCCGGCTGTCCTAGCAGCCTTTAACTAAAACGGACTTTCCTTTGCTCACCTAAGCATGCTGGTGCCTTTGCTGAGGAGCAGCGGTGCTGCCTGGGGGTCCACCTCTGGCCTCCTCAATCCTCTTGTCTGTTCTCCTGCCAATAGCATATAGTCATGTTTCATACAACTTCCCTGAAAGCCCCAAATCAGGCAGCCAGAGACCTCTCTGTGGGGTAGGGTTTTCAGGAAATGGCAACTCACCCCCCCCAAGTCTTTATCTGTTGCTCTCTGCCTCTCAGTAACCACTCAGCAGCTCTATGATAACTGCTCAGGGCTGCTGTGCAAGAAAGGGTGTCTTGGATTTGGTTTTCAGAACCTAAGTTCTCTTTTTTAAAATTTCATATGTATTGGTGCTTTGTCTGCATGTATGTATGTCTGTGTGAGGGTGTTGGACTCCCTGGAACTAGAGTTACAGACAATTGTGAACTGCCATATGGGTGCTGGGAATTGAACCTGGGTCCACTGGAAGAGAAGCCAGTATTCTTACCCACTGAGCCATCTCAGGTTCTTAAGACAACAAGGGCACACATTTGAAAAAGAGCATGACAAAGAGTAGCTCTCATGCCCTCGCCTAGCCAGTATTTTCCTGGGGCTAGTAGGCCGTAGGGAGAGAAAGGTGCTGGGGAGGATGGGAGAGAGAGAAGCTATACATCCTATTTTGTGATTAGAGTCCAGGAGCAGGGAGACCCAGGGAAGGCATGGAGCAACCTCCAAGCCCGCAACCACCCTGCTAGCCCTGCTAGCCTGCTGAATGGTCCTCCCTGGACTTTCAGTGTGACCCAGAGAAAACCACACTCAGAAGGCTCATTGGACACAGACCATGCTATTGTAGCAGAGACTTTTATGCACAGGTGGTTCCCAGAGAAGTCATACCAGTTACCTGATCCTTTGTGAACCTCTCAGAAAGTCACTCTCTACATTAAGCATGATGGGGATTCCGAGTCAACCAACAGATATTTAAAAATATTCACTTTTTTCTATTCAATATTTTTTCATTTCAATATTCAATATTTTTTTCTAGCATCAGGAATTGTCACTGACTGATGGGGGGTATCTCTTCTACACTGAGTACAGGAATTGTCACTGACTTGGGGATGGGGGGTATCTCTTCTACACTGAGTACAAGAATTGTCACTGACTTGGGGATGGGGGGTATCTCTTCTACACTGAGTACAGGAATTGTCACTGACTGATGGGGATGGGGGGTATCTCTTCTACACTGAGTACAGGAATTGTCACAGACTGATGGGGGGGTGTCTCTTCTACACTGAGTACAGGAATTGTCACTGACTGATGGGGATGGGGGGTATCTCTTCTACACTGAGTACAAGAATTGTCACTGACTTGGGGATGGGGGTATCTCTTCTACACTGAGTAGGTTACTCGAGATTCCTTCCTGCCTTGTAGGAAGCTGCTAGCAAGCCAAGCCTGATATTGAAGAATGTGAGCTGGGGACACTTTTGTCCCCTCTGGTGGCACAGGGGCTGATGGGGAGGAACTGAGAGAGCCCTGGATGGTTGATCCCCTGGCCTCACGGCTGCCGTAGCCCATACCTGAGATATCAAAGTAACATCAAGCGATTTATTTTGAGAGAGGGATCTCAATGGGTGGCTCAGGCCAACTTCAAACTAATAACCTGCTCCCTCAGCCTCCCAAGTGCTGGGATCACGGGTGTGCCCGCATGCCCAGCTCACAATACACTTCTCTGGATTCTAGTCCCTCTGTCCTGAAAGGTGTAGAGCCTGTCCTCCCATTCTCATACAGAACAATTCAGCAGAAATCCCGCAGGTCCCAAGCGGCAGCCCTCATGGTATGCGAAGAACGACATCTGGAGCAGTGGCTACTTGGGGAGCATTTTATGCCACCGTCTGCCGAGAACGTGGAGGTGGGGCTGCCTCATGCTTCATGGTCCCTGTGTTATTTTCCATACCACCCGTGTCCTGACTACACCCATGTTAGGTATGGGGAAACTGGCGTTTCAGCATTATTTACCAAAGCCAGGAGAGGCTAGCTTGCGTGCTGTTTTGCCTCTGCTAGGATTCACAGCTTGCATTGTAAGTCTAAGAATGTTAAAGAGACATTTCAAAACGCATTGAATGAATACATTCCTTTTTTCTGATCCCATGTCCACTAAATGTTCCAAAATGAGACACGTGGAAGTGGAAAATAGGCCTGAAGTATTCGCTTGACTGACACCCTGAGTTAAGATGTCCCTCAAAGTATAAACACACACACCCACTGCACACACGCACCCTGCGAGGGTAATCCCTGGGGTAGAGCCCTTCTAAAGCAGTTGAGGCTGGGCAGGCAATTTCAGGCCGGCTGCACCTCACTGTACAGGGGTGGAGCTGGGTAACTGGGTCAGAAGAACAGTCAGCCACATCCCTAAAGGAGCCAGTCCTGTGTGCCCATTTGCCTAGAAAGGAGGTGCGTGTGTTAACCTGTTGCTGAGAAAGGCTGCCGTCACCCAGGGGCTAGTAAGAGAGTAATGGCTGGGGCCAGAGAGGCGGCTCGTTGATTCAGAGCGTTCGACTGCTCTTCCAGAGGTCCTGAGTTCAATCCTCAGAGACCACAGGTGGCTCGCAACCATCTGTAGTGGGATCTGTTTCCCTCGTCTGGTGTGCATGGAGACAGAGCACTGACACAGAAAATATATGAATGAAAAAGGAGAGAGCAATGGATCAGGACTTGTAATTCATTATTAAATAAATAAATCTCACACACACACACACATACACGCACACACAGACGCACACACACACGCACGCACACACACGCACGCACACACACACCAGGCCTGTTGTGCTGGACTCCTGGCGCAGATCTCTGTGGCTGTGTTCTAGGGAGCACTGAACTCATTCACCCTCCCAGCAGTCAGGCCGTGACGTGTATGAGCCTCTTACTCATCCCGATGTCATCAGTCATATTTCCAAGGGTGAGTAATTCGGGGAGGGAGGTGTGGTGCTGCGGAGTGGGGGTCATGTTGAAGAGGCAATGTGGTCCAGGAAGAGCCCC
This sequence comes from Ondatra zibethicus, assembly GCA_004026605.1. Lineage (NCBI taxonomy): Eukaryota > Metazoa > Chordata > Mammalia > Rodentia > Cricetidae > Ondatra > Ondatra zibethicus. Next base: position 204,559 of record PVIU01000799.1, read on the forward strand.
ATCTCTCTTCCTCCAAAGCAGGAAATGCTCCTCTTCTTAAGAAAAGATGCATCCTTCATCTGCTGTAAAGTGGGCGTGCCTGCATCAAGTGCTGTCTGTTTAGGGACAGCACAGCTCAAAGCTATATAAAAACTCTCTTCACCACAGGTATTGCTAATCACAAAAGGGGCTAGTGGGGCTTATTAAGCTATTAACTCATGTTGATCAAGCACGTGACTTTACTTTGGCCTATAGGTGCCCCCCACAGCGACTTCCTAGTGTTCCATCAATGGAAAATATCAGGGCTGGGATTAGAATACAAAACCCTTGACTCCTAGTCCAGCTTGCCATGGGCTGTGAGGATTTCCTTTCAGATGAAGGCCTTGCCAACTTTGACCTTTTTTTCCCTCCAGGATCAGATTTCAAGTTGGGCTCAGCCTGGACATGGTTTCTGCTGCCATACTTTGAAGTCTCAGGAGCTCCTGTTCAAGTTCAGGACAGACCTGAATGTCTTTGTAACAGAGTTCCTCCCTCCCCTGCTCTTCTGGATTTTGAGACAGGGTCTCTTGTGCCACCCAAGGCTGGCCTTGAACTTCTAATTCCCCTGCTTCTAATCCAGTGTTCCAGTATAAGATTATAGACAGGTACCACCATCTGTAGCTTAAAGATCCTTTTGGATCAGTAATGGGTCAGGAGATCGTGAGTCACATGAGGGCTAGTAGCTCTGCCCACACTCTGCGAGGTACCTTAGTGTCTTAATGACCCAGGCTGAAGGGCTGAGGGCTAAGTCAGCATTTAGCTTTGGAGTGACTGGTATTTTAGTGCATGCCCTTGTTTCTTAGGTTTCCTAGCTCATTCCTCTTCAGGGAACTGTTAGGGGCATCCTTAGTGTCCTGTAGGAAGATGCTCCAGTGGGAAGCATGCTTAAGAAAAGAACTTGAATTTTGTGAGCAGTAGCTGTGTCTTGGGACACTGTGTCTTACACCGATGAACTTTCTGGACTGTCACATTTGGTCCCTGTGATGCAGACAACATCTTCCTTGCGTTTCTGAAGGAGCAAAAGCTTCCAGAACCTGTAACTAGGGCTATGTCGCCTTGATGCTACATAAAGGGGCCAGATGTGAACCCGGATCTGATGTCATGATGGTCATTGCACGGAGCAATCCTTCTGTAGAAAGCCCTGGACCTTACCCAGGACTCCAGCTGAAGGTGATGATCAAAGAGAAAGACAGAGCCCAGTGCTTGCTGCCTCCACTCCTCCAGATTCACGTGTTGAAACCCTAACCCCCAGGACCTCCGAATGTGGCAAGGGTTAGAGAAAAGGCTTTGTTTTAGAATTTATGGCTGGTTTATTTACTTATTTGTTTGTTTGAGATCTGGTCTCATGTAGCCCAGGCTAGACCTGAAATATCTATATCTATATCTATATCTATATCTATATCTATATCTATATCTATATCTATATCTATATCTATATCTATATCTATATCTATATCTATATCTATATCTATATATGTCCCTGAACATCTGAGTTCAGGCATGTGTCATGCCTAGCTGAGAAAAGGCCTCTAAAGAGATAATTAATAGGAGGGCACAGGCCCCACTCCAATATGACCAATATCCTTTTATTGTATTGTTGGGTTTTTGAGATACTCTCACTTTGTAGGCCAGACTAGCATGGAACTCACTATATGTAGCTCAGGCTAGCCTCGGACCTTTGCTATCCCCACTACTGTGATGACAGGGGTGAGCCACCACACCTGGCTTGTGATTTGGGCACAGGCACACACAGGAAGACAAATGGAGAAAGACAGCCCTAGGTGAGCCAGGAAGGCCTCCAGAATCAGGACAAAGTAAATCTGTTATGTGAGCTTGCAACTGCCCCCCTCCCCCAGTTTCCCAGCCTCTCCCCTCTGTGCCCAGCGTGGAGCATTCAGTTACCGCAACCCTCCCCAATCAAAGGTCCTCTTTAAAAACCTCCCATGTTTCCAGTCCCTGCGCACAGTAGGTCCTGGATTGAGTCCATGTTTGCTGACCTGCTGAAGGAAGGAAGTGTCCTGATTGCACAGGGGTGCACACCAGAACACTGTGCCTCTCACCAGGCAGGGACAATTCAAATGTTCATTTTCGCAACTGTCTCCTTCCTTCTGTCGAAACTTCCTGTTTCTGAGGAACGGAGATTTTTTTTTTCTTTTCACAGATCCCAGAGGGCGTCCAGTAAACCCAGCAGCTATTACCAAATTGTTCTGGTTTTGATGAGCTCAGAGGGGATGAATCAGAAGCAGGCAGACTACAGAGTTTCCCTTGAAAATAGACTCAGATTAATGTTAGCAGGAGAAACACAGATATGGTTGGGACTTCAGTGCCTGCAAGAGATGAGTAGTGTTGGTATCCAAAACCAGGTGTGGTGGCTTCATTCTCCTGGAAGAACAGTGGCTGCTCGGGGCCCAGGGTGGAAGTGGGGGAAACCCCTGCAGAAACCACCTTCATCTGGGGCCTGTGGGTTCATGGTCTTCCTTTTGAAAAAGAGAATCTCAGAGATAAAGGTTCCTCCTGGAGTCTATGGCTTTCTGTGGTCTGGCTCTTCTAGAAGGGGGCCTCAATGCTGCCCCCCAAAATGTGGAGAATCAGGATAGAGAAAGTGTGGCCATCTCTATATTGAAAAGCAGACAGGCAACCTTTCATTTGTGAATGAGTCCAGCATGGAATCAGATGGCAAGCGTGAGAATTGAGGCTAGCCAGGAATGAGTAACATTGGCCTTGGCTGTTATTAAGGACCTCAATGATACTAGCAGTAGCTGTTCAGGCGCTGTGTCCAGACACCAAGCAGGTGTGTGACGGTGTGTGCGTGTGTGTGTGTGTGTGTGTGTGTGACTGAAATCTGCAATCGTTCTGACTCTACCGTGTTGGCTGCAGGGTCCAGCAAACTCTGTTCTCCATTAAGGATCTCTCTTTCCAACCATGAGGAGGGGACACCATGGTACCTCTGAGGAAGGATGAGGCTGGTGTGGGGTGATGTGTGTTAAGCCTTCAACCCTGACCATACCTGGCCATAGGCCATACCTTACAGCAGGGATCAGTCCATCAGGGTCACACTAGTCAGCCGTGCGCGTGAAGAATGTGACCACACCTTCAGGGTCCTCACAGATGAAAGTAGCATTTCAGTTCCTTCAGAATCTGGTGACTGCTCCTTCTCCAAGAACATTTCTAAGTTTTTAACATTTATTTAGTCTCTCTCTCTCTCTCTCTCTCTCTCTCTCTCTCTCTCTCGTGTGTGTGCGCACGTGCACGCGTGTGCTCACTCATGTACCACAGAGCGCATGTGGAAGTCAGAGAGCAACTTTCCAGAATTGGTTCTCTCCTTTCACCATGTGAGGCCTAGGGATCAAACTCAGGTCAACAGGCTTGTCAGTCAGTGCATCGCCAGGCAAGCCATGTCACCAGCCTTCAATCATATCTTGACTCTGACATCATGTCTCAGGTGCTCCCCCCACCAGTCTTCCAGTAATACTCTTTCTACCCTTATCTGGTTCTTTCTTCTTCTCCTCTTTCTTCCTCTTCCCCCTTCCCCCTCCTACTCTCCTCCTCTAGCAACTTAGGTAACTCCCTTCTCTCACCTTCCCTCCCAGGGGAGTTTGTCTTGGCCATTACCTCTTCCAAAGAGAGCCAGTCCATTGCCTGTCACGCATCCCTCTTCTCCTGCACAAGCCCACACACAATAGTGGCCCCATTTCTCCCCTCTGGGCCGTGAGCTCCCAGCATTGGCAGCTACCTCTCCCTTCCGAAGCCTGGTCTTGGTCCTGCAGCATAATAACAACTCAATAAATGAGTGTCGAAACAATTAATGGCTTACTAAATAAATGACTTCTGCAGACAAGAAGCCCATTCCTATAAATGAGTCACCACAAGCCCTAGCCACCGGACCCCGCCCCCACCCACTGACCCCAGCAAAACCCTCCTGCGATGATGTCATCATGACCCTTAGTTCTCAGAATTCTCCAGCCTCCTTCCTTCTCCTTCGTGCCTATCTTCTTGTCATCCCCTCCTCCTCCTTCCTTTTCTTCTTCCTCCAGGGCACCATGTCTAAATAAGGCAAAGCTCCTCTAGCGCTGGGGAGCTATGGGGTTTTCATCTAGTCACCCAGGACATTATGGGATGGGATCAGGACGTGCCCTGCTGAGAAGCAGGACAAAGTTCCTGTGTGACTCTGGTAGGTGGACGAGGGGACTCTACTGCCCGTGAGCAGGTGGCCTCAAGTTAACTGAGCAGGGCACAGGGAGGAGGACCTAGCTCAGAAGGACCGGCAAGACCTATGGACAAGAAAAGGGCTTGGGGGAGTGCATTGTGGGGCACTGGCAAGAGGCTTAGTGTTGAGCAGCCTGCGCCTCCCAAGTATCTCTGGGTCTAGGGTAAGTATGTGTGGTATCTCTAGTCCTTTGGGTCAGGGCACCATCCTCCTCCAGACCATCTCAGATAATGAGGAGGATCCTAGCCAACTCAGGGAACATCGCCACCTCTTCTGTCATTTTCTCTTTTCTCTCTTCTCTCATCCTTTTCCCTCAATGGCATACAATGTTTCTGGTCTTAGTGTGGACCAATAGGTAACTCAGCTTAGAGTGTGCCCTGGACCACAATCGTATTCCTGCTATGCACTTTCCACAAGGAAGGAAAACATGACCAGCTTCTAAAGAAAAAAAAATGATGTTTATAAGATCCCAAAGAGAACAATGGTATTTTAAAAAGCAATTCTTATTTATTTATTTTTAATGCCACTTCTAGCTGAACATGGCACATGCCTATAATAATCCCACTGCTGGTTGACCAGATAGTCCAGCCTATAATGGCACTTACCATCAAGCCTAACTACCTGGATCTGATTGAGAGATCCACATGGCAGGAAAAATAATTCCTACAACTTTGTCCCCTTCTGACCTGCACCAGCAGACGTGCATCTGTGTAGAAGGTGGACAGCACACACCTGTTTGTTCAGCATACACAGAGACAAAGATATAACTGCAATTAAAAAAAATCACCAGTGCTTGGGAGCCTGAGGCAGGAGGGTTACATGAGTCTAGTCAACATAGAGATATTTTTAAAAGCAGCTTATAAGGCTTATAAGGCTGGAAAATACTAAAATACTATGACACTGAATAAAATGTTTGCTTCTTCATGTATCAGGTGTTTTAATGTAATCCCCAAACTTGTAAATCAGTAAAAATAAACCCAAGAGGGGGGCTGAGGAGATGGCTCAGTGGCTGCTCTTCCGGAAGGCCTGGGTTCACTTCCCAGCACCCACATGGCAGCTCACAACTGTAAACTCCAATTCCAGGGGATCCGACGCCCTCACACAGACATCCATGTAACCAATGCTCATAATTAATTAATTAAAAAATGAACACAAGAAAGACAGTTCTACCCAACATGTTTCTTGACAGGTTTAAAGGGGACTTCCAGCAGCACGGCCAGCCCCACCTTCCCAAGTCTGTGTCCTCCTAGAGCAGTGAGACCTGGAGGGTGGCACTTGGGATGTACCCCCCTCTCTCTCTCCCTCCCTCCCTCCATTCCCTGTGCCTGGCTCTGGCCTTGGCACAAGGCGGTGTCCAGTAGACAGCATCATGTAGTTTGGTCCCCAAACTGGAGCACCACAAGAGTGAGGAGAGGATTAATAATTACGTTGGGACAGCTGTTGTCATCTACTAGACAAACAGGTGTCTGTTCTCTACATCTACGCATAGGTGTCGTCTGTCTGAATGAGGCTCTAATACTGAGGCATCTGGCACTTCTATTATGTGTCTGTTTGTCTCCCTGTCAAAAACTTCCCCTGGGTAGCTGACGTTTCCCCTTGTGTCTTGATGTCCACTTCTGCCTATTGCAGAGGCACCTCTGCAAGCGGAGAAAACCGATGAGGCTAACAACGTCTCAAACCGTATGCCACCATGAGAATGCCTCACCTCGGTGCCAGGAACGATGTCACCGGCTTCATGTTCTTTAGGGGATGTCCTCACACCGGATTGAGGAAGTAGACTCTCTTGGTACAAGAGTCAACTGGGCTAAGAGAAGTTAACAATGTGCCTAAGGTCACACTGATGCCAAGACAAGGACGCAGCCACATCCATGCCCATCAAAGTCAGAGTGGACCAAACCCTACTGTGGAGCCCAAGGTGATACCTGTCAGGAGGCTGGCTTGGCTGTGGCAGACTGGGACCAGTGTCTCTCTTCCCTCATGGGTTCCCATGCCTACTTGGACTTTCTCTACTGGGCGGATGGAAGAGGTTTCTGGGGTTCCGCGAGCCAGAGCAGAGCTCAGGCTCTGTAAGGAAGTTGAGTGGGCGCTCTCTCAGCTGGCATCCATCTGCCCTCCCGCGCGACCAGTGCCTTGCCGGCGACAACCCAGACAAACGCAGCTCACTCGCGCCCTCTGGTGTCAGACTCTTCCGGCCCAGTTGCTCCTCTAGGGATTCCCTTACAGTGCTCTACCTGAGCAAGGCCCAATGTGGAATCAAATAAGAATACCCAGCACTAGCATGATCGTGTAACAATAATGATTCTGGGATAACAGGCATGAGTGAGGCATATGGTTGTCCCAGAAACATCTCACTGGAACCTCCAGAACCATCTCAGGGAACTGCCTGGTGAGGTCACCCAGATAACACATATAAGCGCTTGGTGGGAGATTTATAGAGTAAGGAGTCCCTGGCTAAAGTGGTCAATGACTGTCTATCAGCCCTTCTTGGGAGCCGCCGTCGGCATCTCGGTATTGTTCTGGAGGCCATTTCTAGCTGTTCAGACAGAATAAGCTGCACCCAGAGCTGTCGATGAAACAGGAATGAGGGGTCTGGTCTTTGGGTCACCCAACCCCTCCTTTGGTAATTTAGGGCCTTGTTGGGAAGTGGAGAAGGGAAACTTTTTTGTCGCTGAAAGAGGACATTTTGACATTTTGCTGCCAACTTTTGTAGTGGTCCTCCTGTCCCATACCTATGTCCTGACACCAGCTTCGAGGTGACCCTTGCTCTGCTGACCGCCAGGTAACTAACAGCAAGCGTGTGGGCCAGCACCTGTCCTCACCTCCACCCTACACTCTGCCCTCCGTTTCCTCATCACCTTCTCCGTTCACATCAATCCCTGGACTCTGGTGGGAAGGCTTCGGGGCATCTGCCAAGCCGCTGGTATCCCAGGGGTCTCTGACAGGAATTGGCACAGGATACAGCAGCTGTGACATCCCTAAAACCAAGTGAGACCTGGTTCAGGGCCTTGCATCCCACCCTCTAGGAGATGGCAGTTTCAGGGGAGGTGCCAGGGTCTGGGGCTGGGTGAGAAGGACCAACTCAGACAGCTGAAGTGAAGGTGGCTCCAGAGCAGGAACCAGAGAAGGTGGCAGGAAGAAGCTCACAGGCCCTCAAAGGGGTCTCAAAAGGCAGAGGTGGGAGGCCAGGAGCGATGGCGATCACCATGGGCTTCCGGGGTGGGAGAGGGCAGAATCCGGGTGGCTTGGACAGGGTGCCAAAGTAAGTTTGATCAAAGAGACATGTAAGTGACTTTGGCAAAGACAAGAGGGTACTGGGCGCCGTTTAGGAAGAATTCTTGCGGCATAAAAGAGATGGGTCAGGCCTGGTGCCTTGCCCAAGAAAGAGGAGAAAACTTTGAGTTGGTTTTGTATTCCTCAAACCTGTTTGCCCACATCTTTGGCATCTGTGCCCTATGAAGAACCTGAAAGGAGCTGGGCATGTCTGGGCCTGACTGTGGCAGCGCCTACGTGAGGCCATGCACTTCCTGCAGGTGCTCCCCCTACCGAGGTCACTAGGCCCCTCGTGGGGACTTGCCTTCTTCCTGGTTGTTGCTCCCTGGAGCAGTCCAGAACCTCACACCATAGCAGAAGGCTCTGCTCCCTTCCGCTCAGCCTGCCCCCTCTGCAGTGCCCTGGCTCAGCACGAGTCTTCCTGGTCACACTCACGCTCAGAGCTTTGCACCGCCGGCCCCACACAGGTGCCCATAGCATCTTGTCTGGAGCGAGAACTTGGGTTTGAGATCAGTCTCTGCTATTCACCTGCAATGTGGCCTCGGGCAGGTCAAACCCTGGGTGCCTCGGCTATCTCATCTTTGAATTGGGGATAATGGGGCCTAATGGCGCTTATCTCATGGGCTTGTCATGAGGATCAAATGGGACAAGACAAGTACAAACAGCTCGGAGAGGGTTCCGCTGCTGGTGGGAGGGACTCACTGGGGCTGTTTTCACACCGCGCTGCACTTAGCCAGGAATGGAGACAGGCATGGCTGGCGTGTGCTGTTCCTTACTCATACTCATTCCAGAACCATCTACAGAATGGCTGAGTGCTGGGCACTATTCTGTCTACATAGGTGGCAATGGGGAGTCAACACATACAAGATGGCTGCCCTCTTGGGGATGCCATTCTGGGGACAGCAACTCCCAGCAACCCCCTCTACCAGCACACATTCCCACTTCTCTCTGGATCTGAAGACCTGCCGCCCCTAGGCAGGAAGGTGAGGCAACCCAGGCCATCGGAGGTGCAACTCCTAAGCACCTCCCAGTCATCCTGTGGCCCAAGAAGCCCTTGAGTCAGAAAACAAGGTCACTCTGATCCAGGCTAGGACACGCAGAGCGTTGAGGCAAGAGAGTGCAATTATTGAGCATAATTGCCCATTTTACAGATGAGTAAATTGAGGTCCAGGAAGGTTTAACTGCCTTACCCTTGGCAATACATCTGGTCGGTAACAGGGTTATTCAGTCAGCAAATATTTATTGAGCTCCTCTTCTGCGCCAGCTGCTGTTCGAGGCACTGAGGACAGCGCTTCTGCCTTCTGTGGAGATTACAGTCTGTTGGTGTGACTTGCCAGAGTCTGTAAGAGAGCTCATTTAGACGGTGCCGTATTTTTAGGCAGGAAATCATAGACAGGCTGGGTGAGAGGTGGGTGGGAGGAGGTTGGCCAAGGGAGACCCAGAAAGGTGACATTTAAGATGAATCATTATGCAGAGGACTCTTCCTGCAAAGGGCCCTAAATGGTGACCCACGTTAAGACGTTTGGATTCCCTGTCACCCACCTAAAAGGTCAGAGAGAGCGGGACTGAGCCCCTCCAAGAGAGAATAGAGGTTTCTGAACACTGTGCCGAGCGACTGTGATACCCGGGTAGCCCTCCTTGGTAAAACAGTACTGTAGAACTCCTCTTTTGTTTGTTTGTTTAATAGTCCTCTCTCTCTCTCTCTCTCTCTCTCTCTCTCTCTCTCCCTCCCTCTCTCTCTGTGGGTGTGTGTGTAAATCAGAGAAAAACATTTATTTGTTTGTTTTTGAGACAGTGCCTTTCACCCACCTGGAATTTGCTGTGTGGCCTAGGCTACCCAGCCAGCAAACACTGGGGACACCACCTGTCTCCGCCTCACCAGGAGCTGGATTAAAAGCATTCCCCACCATGCCTAGCATCTTTCACATGGGTTTGTGGGACTCAAACTCAAATCTCTGAACTTGCAAGGCAAGCGCTTACAAACTATCTCTTCAGCCCAAACTACATTTTAAAGAGCAGTTTTAGGCTCTGAAAAACTGAGTACCGAGTCTAGAGGGTCCCCAGATTTCCATTTTCCTCTGTGTGGGTGTACATGTCACAATCAGGGAAGCTAACATTGAAGCAATGTTGTCACCAGAAGTCTATACCTCATGGCTCATTCTTGATGTATGTTCTCTGAGTTTCACCAAAAACGTAATGATCCCATTGTGTATGGCCTGAGAGGGATCTGTGGGAGCTGTGGTTTTGGATTTGAATGAATGAATTTGTCAGGTTCCTAGAGAGCAAAGGCAAGGGACCGGTGAGGACAGGGTAGCGAGAAACATCAAATCGGTGCCTCTAGCACCTGGTAAACTGGTGCCTGGTAAAGCATGCGGGTGAAGCTGGCTGAGGGTAAGGTCATCGCAGGCAGTTTGATGCCCGGGTAAGCAGCAGCAGCGGCCGTGAGAAACCACTCATCCTCTAGCTGTTTTCAAGGGCACAGTGTTTTATAATAATTCTTAAATTATAATATAGTTACATCATTCCCCTGCTTCCCCCCCCCCCGGTCTCTCCCATGTATCACACTGTTCTCTCTCAAACTAGTGGCCTTTTTCTTTAATTGTTGGTCTATGTATAATTCCTGAATATGTAAATACCACCCGCTCAGTCTGTATAATGTTACTTGTATGTATTTGACTTCAGGACTTTCATATCAGCGTGTCCATTGGTGCCCTCAACGTTCAGGTCTTAGCAGCGGTGTTGGTAACGCTTCATGGGTGTAGCGTAAACATTTCTAAGGGACACAATTTTATCGAAACTTCCTGTTCCTCTGGCTCTTTCTGCCCCTCTCTCTCCTGCAACGATACTGGAGCTTTAGGTGCAGGAATTGGGTTGTAGCTGTGCCAGTTGGGACTGCGCCCCGCACAATCTCTTGTTCTCTCCATTTTGATGGTTGTTGTTTCTGGAATGGTCTTCCTCTGTTGTAAAGAGACGTTTCTTCAATGGGGCCAGGGGTAAGAACTACACTCATTTATGGACATAAAGACAAATATTTCGAATGTAGTTAGGAATTTTGTTCCTAATAATAAACAGGCAGTTGTAGGTTCTCATTCAAGATCCATGAATCCTCTGTCTCCACGTGGTTGGCTAGGTGTCTAGTGCCAGGCATGATTTCCCTCTTGTGAGCCGGCCTTAAATACAGTGAGACAGCTGTTGGTCACCACCAAGGTTTGTGTGCCTCTCCTGCACTCTAGGGCTATCATGTGATGCTGATCATTGTTGTGGTTCACAGGCATCAGAGCTGGGCAAGACTACAGGTTGTTTCCCTCCCTTAGGAGTTTGCATGGTACCCTGCAAACTCGTCCTCAGGGAGGATGCTTTTAGGTCAGGTCAAGCTCAGGGCCTCTGGGTCCTGTGTCTGAAGTGTGTGGCGTCTTCAGCAATGGGGACTTAATTTCCACTTCTGGGAGGCAACCAAGGGCAATATCACTATAATGTTTGTGGAGTCTCCTGGAAAAGCCGGACTGACGGCTCTAATGGGGCCTTGCATGCCTGGTGCTGTAATTTTGTTAGATAGTCTATGGCTCCAAATGAGAAAATTTCATCTGAACTATGTATGAATAGTTATATACCAATTTATATGTATTTATGTCATTTTAGGTAGATGACTAATTATGATTAATCCCCTCTGGAGGGCATAATGTTTTTAACACTCTCAACTGTTTGCTGGTTTCCTTTTTCCATGTTGTAGAGGTAGAGGGCTAACCTGCTCCAGGACAGGAAGTTACATTGTAGAGGTAGAGGGGCTAACCTGCTCCAGGACAGGAAGTTATGTTGTAGAGGTAGAGGGGCTAACCTGCTCCAGGACAGGAAGTTATGTTGTAGAGGTAGAGGGCTAACCTGCTCCAGGACAGGAAGTTATGTTGTAGAGGTAGAGGGCTAACCTGCTCCAGGACAGGAAGTTACATTGTAGAGGTAGAGGGGCTAACCTGCTCCAGGACAGGAAGTTATGTTGTAGAGGTAGAGGGCTAACCCGCTCCAGGACAGGAAGTTATGTTGTAGAGGTAGAGGGGCTAACCTGCTCCAGGACAGGAAGTTATGTTGTAGAGGTAGAGGGGCTAACCTGCTCCAGGACAGGAAGTTATGGAGGACATGCAGAGACAAAGATGCTTGGGTCTGAAGCAGGGAGGCAAAGAGCCAACTTCCTGATAATCTCAAATAGCACATGATGACTTACCAATGTAACACACACCCCAGACATGTATCCATCATGATGGGATCCCAAGGTGGTTTCTCTGCTTTAAAAGTCTTCTATGATCTGACTGCCCATCCTCTTTCCAGCCCCTGGCAACCTCTGGTCTTTTCGTTGTCTCCATGGTTTAGGAATGCTGTGATGAATAGCTTTCCCAGGCTGGGTGCTTCCATTTAATTATACACACACACACACGTGCACACACATACACACACACTATATATACACATATATGTACTACACACACATATATGCATACACACATGCACATGTGCACACACATACACACACACTATGTATACACATATATGTACTATATACACACACATATATATGCACACACACACACATATCTCAGTTCTCCTGTGTCTTTTGACAGTTTGATCACCATTTTCTTTTTAGTGACAAATAAATCCTATTTTATGGCTACAAGTCTGCTTTTTGTTGTTGTATATTTTGGTTTTCCATCTATTTTTCCCTATAGGAATGTAAGCCCTTTCATCTATGGTGAGCACACTCTACAAATAAGGTATTCCAGGGCTCCAAGGCTGCACTTCTCCTGGTGTCCAACAGGTGGCCACACTTCTCTGTTCTACACTGTAGGGACAGGATTGACTACAGGTGGCAAGACTTTACAGAGGAGAGAAAAACTGCAAGAGGAAAAGAGATGAATGGCTCCCTACCTCCTCCCCTCCCTCAGGCAGTTTTTAACTGTTGGTACACGTTTCTGGAGTTGGGAAAGGATGAGGGCCTGAAATAAGTGACCATTTCCGTTTTTCAAAGAGGTGCTCTGGGGCCTTCCCCTCTTTAGTACTGCCTCCTAGAAGACGGGAAACTTCTAGGCAATCAGGTCCTTAGTAGCCTCTGGTTTCAGTTTTGTGCTTTCCTGTGCACATAGCCCCAGGCAAGGAGAGAAGCTCCCATGGGGGAGAACGCCGCAGTAGCAGCCTAAGGGAGAAACACTTCTGGTGGACAGGATTGTTGTCTTTTGCCAGAAAGACAGAACCATGGTATGTCCATGCAGTAGAATATTATCCAGTCTTGAAGGAGAAGGAAGTTCCGACACTTGCTATGACATACATGAATCTCGAGAACATTTGCTGAGTAAGACACAGAGCAACAATACAAGCCCCAAGTGTTTTATGATGACATTTATGGGAGGGATCAACACTTACCATGGAGGTTACATTCTGATAAACTCACTGGGACTTGAAATGTGCATTGGAAATGCATTTACCTAATGCACCCAGCTGAACACCTGAGCTGAGCACCACCACTGTTCAGGGCTGGTCCCTTCCTCTGGGGTCTCTCAGAGCCAACTCGGAGCTCTGGTTACTGCCACTGCTCAGCATCATAAGAGAGGATGGGAACACGTATCCCTACCTCAGGGAAGGATAAAAACCCTTAATACAGTTTATACAACATGCACATTATAAAGCTTATACGTCACAAATGGAACTATTGTTCATGACCATTTGTGACCCAAATGTTACTGTCACCATGACCCAGCACCGAAGCCCTCTGGGGAGAGACATTTTAAAAACGGAGACTATGCCCTTCAATGTTCCTTTAGCAGTACAAACAGGAACCCTAAAACAATGGGTCAGCAGATCACCTGCTGGGGCAAGGGGAAAGGCTAAAGCTTGCTGTGCAGGATTTCACACGGCTCTGACAGCTTATCACATAGCTAAATTAACATGGTTATTTCCTGGATTTGTTTCGCCTTTCCCACAAATTGATAAAAGTGCTAGAGAAAAGGCAGAGAGAAAAAGCTAGGAGTCGTTCTAGCCTCACTTTGGCCAAACTGGACATAGATCTGTGAAGGAAATATTGGCTTGTCTCCTGGTTGAAAGTGGTTAAGCACCCTGTAACAAGTCTGAGGAGCGAGCCAGGACATACACCCATGGCTTGCCCATTCCTGTGCATGGAACCCATGGCTTCACTGCCCTGGTTCTCTCTGACCCTTGGGTGTCAGTTGTTATAAACACGTGTTGGTGAATGGGTAAGGAAAGAAAATGCTTTGGATTTTGACCAGGTCTTGCTTGTGAAGAATAACTTAGTTTTCCAGCTTATGAAGCACGGTTCCTGCTTAATTCTCATAATCTGGTCCTTTGTGTTCTTAGTTCAGTTGTAAATGATGCATTTAAAATATCCGTCATTGAGACAGCTTCCTTGAGCCACTAGTGAACTAACTGTTTGGTTAAGTGACAGGAGAGTTCTGATTTTGTTTGGCAGAGTGCTCATTCTGTTTGCTTTTTTATTTTTTTAATTTTTATTTATTTTTTTATTTTTCTCTGCTCCCCTCCCTGCCACTCCTCTCCCTCCCTCAACCCTCCCCCAAGGTCCCCATGCTCCCAATTTATTCAGGAGATCTTGTCTTTTTATACTTTCTACTTCCCACGTAGATTATATCTATGTAGGTCTCTCTTAGTGTCCGTATTGTTGTCTAAGTTCTCTGGGATTGTGGTTTGTAGGCTGGTTTTCTTTGCCTTATGTTTAAAAACCACCTATGAGTGAGTACATGTGATGATTGTCTTTCTGTGTCTGGGTTACCTCACTCAAAATAAAGTTTTCTAGTTCCATCCATTTTCCTGCAAAATTTAGGCTGTCGTTATTTTTTTTCTGCTATGTAGTACTCCATTGTGTAAATGTACCACATTTTTTTTATCCATTCTTTGATCGAGGGGCATTTAGGTTGTTTCCAGTTTCTGGCTATGACAAATAAGCTGCTATGAACATAGTTGAGCACATGTCCTTGTGGCACGATTGAGCATCCTTTGTATATACCCAAAAGTGGTATTACTGGGTCTTGAGGAAGGTTGTTGCCTAATTTTCTGAGAAATCGCCACACTGACATCCAAAGGA